>CAUYTI010030256.1:0-22816 GCA_963575145.1 Galago senegalensis | reverse complement strand
GAACAGTGATATCTCCATTTTACAGAAACACCCTTCCTTTTCTCTGCCAAATATTACTCTTGTAAAGATATTGCCTATAGGCTCGGCACCTGTGGCTCAAGTGGCTAAGGAGCCAGCCACATACACCTAAGGTAGCGGGTTCGAATCCCCAGCCCGGGCCCGCCAAACAACAATGATGGCTGCAACCAAAAAATGGCCAGGCATTGTGGCGGGCGCCTGTAGTCCCAGCTACTTGGGAGGCTGAGGCAGGAGAATCACTTGAGCCCAGGAGTTGGAGGTTGCTGTGAGTGTGATGCCATGGCACTCTACCCAGGGGGATAGCTTGAGGCTCTGTCTCAAAAAAAAAAAGATAGTGCCTATAACTTAGCTCCCTCCATACTCCAGACGTGCTGACCTCCATTCTTTGATTCAGAAAGAACTCTCCTGCCTCAGGGACTTTGCACATGCTCATATTCTTGCTTATGGCGCTTTTCTCCTGGTCTGGCACAACTTCTTCTACCTTATTGTTCAGTGCTCAGTCAACATGTCTCTTCCTCAAACAGCTTTCTGTCTGACTATATTAATTTGATGCCTTCCCTTCTGTCCTTGCCTTAGTTACTCTTCCGTACAGCCTCCTGATGTGTTTCTATTATAATATCCATCGTCCTCTGGAATTTAGTTGATTGTGTAGCTGTTTCTTTGTTCACTGTTAATATTCCCAACTCGAATACAAGCTCCCAGAGATCAGAGTCCTCATCTGTCTTCATTGTTGTATTCCCAGCATTTAGAATAGTGTCTCGTGTATAGCAGATACTATTCCTTCATAACTAAAATCTTTTGGATATGAACGACACACTTACGATTCCCCTAAAGGGTAAAATCAATCACTAAGAATGAAAATATATTCTAGTCTCTCACCAGATTGGTCCAAATGTAGCTTCTTCTCTTTGGAGATATTTAGTTGATGAGTTGGTACTTGTCCTTCCGCAGTAGCCCATCTAGAATGCAAAACAGATGCCTCAGACAGCAGGGGTGGAGGAGGCTCAGAGAGGCCAGAGGATTCCTCCTGCTCCAGCCGGGAGAAGAGTGGGGTTAGGGGATAAGCCAAAGGTTTGGAGATGGAAGGCTGATGCTGGAAGCTCACTGAAAATTCTTTATCGAAGCAGTGCAGTGACTACTAGCATGGGCTGTGTAGCTGGGTGATGTGGGTTCATTCTGGCTCTGCCACTTTCTTCCATGGAAGTATGGACAAACATTTTGATATCCCTTTGCCTACATTTCCTCATCTGTAAAACACAGCTAGTGTTAATACCTACCCCATAGAGTTATTGTGTGTACTGATCAAGTACTTCAAAGTACCTGGCATGTAGTGAGGCACTTTGCAAATAGTTAGCTCTTACTGTTATTATTTCTTGCTGAGTAATTTGGGACAAATCGCTTAAATTTCCCTGTCCATGGTTTCTGTAGATTGGGGAACAACCAACTCCTCCTCAGCTGATCACTTAGGAGCTCATACACAGGAATGAGACAGTGGGGGAGGCTGGCATTATGGAAGCCAGAGTTCCCATTTTCCCCTGGCCATCTCTCCAAAATGGTGGCCCAATAGCAGAGTGAAATTGTTGGCTGAGCTGGGTCACCCATTTGGGAGGTCTAAGGCCCATCCAGATCAATTGCCTCCAGCTTCCTCCCTCATAAGGAATGAGCTCCTTCCCAATGAACGTGTGTGAAAATTGGTTGCTGGAAGAGCTGCTTAAGGGAACTTTAGAACCTCCAGCACCTCCGACTTGGCAGGCTAGCGAACACTCAGTGAGTGAAGGGTAGACCTTTCAACCCAGCAGTTCTTTTGGTTTTCAGTTTGCTGCTGGGGGCCTAAGCTGCCAAGATTCAAACTTGTATTTGTTGCTTTGAATTCTAGCAAAAATGGCAACTGTGGGTGCTTGAGGTAGAGACACTGCAAGGAGGAAGTCTTTATCTGGGCTGAAACCTGGTCCATTTCCTGCCCACCAGGCCAGACCATACAATTTAAGAGGAGAGTATAGGAGCAGTTGTCAGATATTCTTTCCAGAGAAGCCTCCGTTCGTATTTCAGCTTCTCTAAGCTCTCGGGATGAGAATAGAATTGAAACCAGCATCCTTAGCTAGCGATGGGGTTTTATTCAATAGGCGGTGCAGGCACAGGGCTTCCCTCTGGCCTCTGCACACTGGACTCCCTCAAGGAACAGTGGCGGAGTTTATTAGGGTTGCTATTATTAAGAACCAGTCTACCTCAGCAAAGGAGAGATTTGGGCTCTAAGAGAAGTGTCTGAGTGAGGTAAGGGCAGATGAAATGAAAAGGTTGAGGGGGGCGTCTTGAGCTTCCTCCCAGATGTTTCCATCCCTCCCTACCCATTTTCAGTACTTACCCAGGATCATATAAGCTACATTAGGGTTTATTTTAAGCAGTGTCATTTTAATGAGAGGACACAGCTGAAAGACAAGAACAGAAGCAAATGTTAGGAGGAAGGCTCAGCCTGCTGAGAAAGCCTAAATAGTAATTCTCCTGAGTCAACCTGAGCTCAGGAGTTCAAGACCATGGGTTTTGGGGACAGACTGCCCTGGGGTCACTTGTCAGCTCAGCCAGTTGGCAGCTGAATAACTCGGGTAAGTCATTGGCCCTCTCTGGGAACTTTTCTTAAATTTGGAAAATGTAGATAATATTGTTACCCCGAGTATGTGATTGTTTAAAGGATGAGGTAATATCATTCCAGATACTTGGCCCAGCGCATGCATGCTTAATGAGAATTACCTGTTAATTTTAGGGTTACTTATAGTCGTTTTACTGATAAGGAAACTGAGCCTTGCAGAAGCTTGTCAATTCAACTCCAGTCAGATGGATGCTGATTTTGACTTGGAGAATTAAATAATGTCTGTGAAACACTTCACCAGTGCCTGATTGCAGGATGGGAGCTTAATAAAAGCCACTCCATCACTCCCTAACTCTCCTCTTTGGGAGATTACCTCCCACTTCATTCAGAAGAGCCATCCATCATGTTCTGGGTCTCAACTCAAAAACTAAAGGAACCAGCTGGTGTGATGGCTCATGCCTGTAATCCTAGCACTCTGGGAGGCAGGTGGATGGCTTGAGCTCAGGAGTTTGAGACCAGCCTGAACAAGAGTAAGACCCTGTCTCTAATAAAAATAGAAAAATTAGCTGGGTGTGGTGGTGCATACCTGTAGTCCTAGCTACTAGGGAGGGTGAGGCTTGAACCCAGGAGTTTGAGGTTGCTGTGAGTTGGGCTGATGCCACAGCACTCTAGCTTGAGCAACAGAGTGAAAACCAAACCAAACCAAAACAAAACTCAAGTAACCAGGGTTTGCATACTTACTTTTCTTTCAAAATTGTTGGCTATGACAGTTTTCAGGACTTTCTCTATGTTTCCCAGAAAAAAATTTGTTATCGGCTGGGTTCTAAGTGAAGAATGAGGAAAATGTACAGAAACAGATTAAATCTCCCAAACTCTCTTTTCTTCACACCACTTCTTTGCTCCTTGGCCCTGAATTGCTCCAAGTTTACTCCTCATCCATCGTATCCCATGACCCAGCCTTGCCTGACTGCTCCAGCCTATCCTCTATGGCTCCTTAAAATTAATCTTTCCATTTAAATCGTCTTGCCTGCATCAGTGTTACTGGTATTATCTTCTCTGTGACTATTTCACATTCCAATTCAACCATCCTATTAAGCCAAGCCAATTGGTTTCCAATAGAAAACTCTTCCTGACCATTCTAGCCAACTCTGAGTCTCTCCTTCCTGCACACTCTCCCATTTCTGTGAATATCTGATGCTACGGTAGCACTTATCTCCTCTGCCAGATGGCCTGGGCATGTGTAGAAGGAATAGCGTAAGATCCTTCATCAGCTGGGGGAGATGAGAGAGGAGCAGGAAGTAGCAGAGTCAGGGTGTCTTTACACCCTGTTCTTGACTTAGAGTTTCTAACCTTTCCAGGTGTGGGTGAACCTGTCTTATTCTCAGGCAAAGGGTCTATGTCATTGCCTGGAAATCAGCCGTGATCTACTGCTTCTAGACCAGTGGTTTTCAACCTTCCTAGGTTGCCACCCATGACCCTTTAATATAGTCCCTCATGTTGTGGTGACCCCCAACCATAAAATTATTTTTATGTAATTTTGCTACTGTTATGAATCATAATATAAATATCTGATGTGCAGGATATATTTTTATTGTTACAAACTCCCCTCAAAGGAGTCACGACCACAGGTTGAGAACCACTGTTCTAGACTGAGGTCTTAGATTCTCCACAAAGGAGGGATTTTTGTTCTTCAATAAATCAAAAGACATGAAAGTGAGTATTTGCAGTTCTCAGAGGGGGAGATGGGCTGTGAATCAATGTTGCTGTATCTGGTCTGGTTTTCACTTATGTTTGAGCATGTCCGGAGGACATGACCAGAGGTCATGGGTCAGAAAGGATTCCACACACGAATCTTTCTAAAAAACACTAAGTAGCTGAGATGAATCAAAATAAAGAATGTGTGGGCTGGGCACCGTGGCTCACACTTGTGATCCCAGCACTCTAGGAGGCTGAGGTGGATGGAATCCCTGAGCTCAGGAGTTCAAGATCATCCTGAGTAAGACCCTGTTTCTATAAAAATAAAAAAATTAGCTGGGCATTATGATTGGTGACTGTTGTCCCAGCTACTCGGGAGGCTGAGGCAAGAGGGTCACTTTGGCCCAAGAGTTTGAGGTTGCTGTGAGCTATGACACCACAGCACTCTACCCAGGGCAACAGAGAAACAAACAAACGAACAACAAAAAAGACCGGGCATAAAATGGCTTAGTGACAACCCTTGCATCTGGCTCGATTTTTTTAAAATATCAAAAAAAAAGATGTTTTAAAAGAGATCAAAAACTTAGAAGAAAACTAAAACTCTGGTTAGCAAAAGGACAAAACGTCTGAAGACAGTTCCTCTAGAAAAGAAATGTCAGCGATTAATAAGCAAATAGTGAAATGCTTCCTACTGTTAATCAAAGGAATAAAAATCATAGCGTCCCTGGGGTTTTCAACCTGTCGAAGGGACAAGACGTGAAAATGAAAATACTTGGTATTGATTTGATATAGGGCAAAACTCACCAGTGCCAGCTAGAGCCATGTCCCTTGATTGGGATTTATCGGTAAGGTGTTTGGGAAGTGAATTAGCAATGCTGTAGAACTAGTTTATCTTAGAACTTAGTTTATCGAGTTGGGAAGGACGTGTTGAGGTTGGCAATCCATCAAGGACAGTAACTACCATGGCTTTCTGTGCTTTGGCCAAACCTCAGATGCATGGCCTCTTGGCCAGGTGCCTGCGGATTCATATTGTTGGAGCATTTGTTGTATCCCTGGGGGTTGCAGCTTTCTATAAGTTTGCTGTGGCTGAACCAAGAAAGAAGGCAAATGCAGATTTCTACAGAAATTATGATTCTATGAAAGATTTTTGAGGAGATGAGGAAGGCTGGTGTCTTTCAGAGGGTAAAATAATTTTGAAACATAAAGAATTTCTTTGGGCTGATTTACATAGACATTTGTCACTTACCTGTGTTCCTGAGCTATGAATATGAGCGATAAATAAACTATTAATACATTAAAAAAAAGAACTTAGTTTGTCCATTAAACTTATAGAATTGTTTATACTTTTGGTATAATCTTAGAAATCTATCATAAGGAAATAATAATTATTATAATTATAATCCATCATTTTTGGAAAAACTTCCTATCCCAAAATGTTCAGGATTATTTATAAAAGCAAAAAATTTAGAAATAACCTAAATGTCAACACAGGGCTGGGAAATCCACCCTTATTTCCCCTCCGTGTTATTTGGTGAACATCTTTTCACGTGACCAACGATACGACTTTTGTAATAAATAAAATGTTAAAGGCCTGTGAAGTCCTATTTACCACACACACTTCCATACATACAAAAGAACTATTTTGGAGGGTGCTGGTTTGCTGCTGACATCTTTGAGGTGAACTTCACTGGCGGATTCACAGCAACCAGCCAGATCAAGAACTCACGATTCTCTAAATTGGATCTGTATGGACTGAGGTGAGGTCCTGCAGTTTCCGAGAGTAAATCTGTGGCTGCCATCAGGATTCGTCTCCACATGAACCTGGATTCTCAGATCTCCTTGCACATCAACTGTGAAAGGCTTCAAGAGTGGGGGGCTGTGGAGAGGAAGCGTGAAAGCCGGTAGGAGAGGGCCTGGTTCTAGCCCATTGGTTTCTTGAGTGAGCATCTGCAGGTTTGAATAGAACCTTCTGAGACGCCTGGTAAAGGTTATTTCCTTGTTTTTTTTCAAAAGGAGTGATTGAGGACTAGAGAATCAAAGGGATTTTCTCTGAGTCCAGCCAGCATTTGGGGTATGTGACGGAGATCCGCTACCCCTGGTCTGGGAACTGTCACAGAGGAAAATGCTGGTTCTAAGTACAGCAGCCTGTCGAAACTGAGAAAGTGCCTCGGATCATGGAAAGTCCTCTTTTAGAGGTCTCAAACTCCATTGCCATGAGGGCCGGGCTTGAAACTGGAATGAGTGAAGTGGACCCCAGCTAGTTTCACAGGGAGAGGTAAAGGCTCCAGGGACTGGAGAGTCCCATCCTCTGCAAACACACTGGGCAGGCCAGCCCCAGCCCCCAGGATGGTCCTTAGGCAATGGTGTCAGGAAACCCAGGGGATGCTGAGGTCCATGCAAACACAGATTCCTGTGTTCTTGTCTTTAGCCATATTCCCTCAGAGCTGGGTGGGCTCAGGAGTCTACACCAATGAAGGTGGGAGTGTCTGAACGGAGCAGGGAGAGGAACCTTCCTGACTCGCTTGTTCCCCTCTGAGGGGCCCAGATTTGAACCAGTCAAGTATTCTGCAGGCCCTTAATTCTCCACGTGGGGGACCCAAGCCAGAGAGGGTGAATGTGGGGCCCTGATCAAACGAGTCTGTGGCTCCTTCCTTTGATTGTGGCTGCTTCCCACACCCCTGTGCACCTGTGCGAAAACAGATGGAGCCTGCTGTTACTTACTTCACAGTCAAACCAAATGCCAGGGGTACGCGCAGCTCGCCCTCCCCTCCGGGTTGGGTGACCTCCAAGGACATTTTGAGCAGTTTAGGATTATGGATCTTCACTCTGGGGAAGAAAGGGCACAGCAGGGGAAGGTTGTGGACCCTGCAGCAGGTGGACCTCGCTTTTTGCAAAGGCAGGTCTCTTGCAGAACAGAAGTTGAATGTAGGCAAAGATCGTCACTCATTCAGCAGCCAGGTAACTTACCGCTGTGGGTTACAAGCACCGGGAATACAGCCCTGAGCAAAAAGAAGCTCTTGCCTCAATGTGTCTCAGGATGATCATGTTCAACAGTTTGCTCAGCACTAAACAGGCAGAAATCAATGAGTGAATAAATGAATACTTTATGGACTGAAAGCCACGTACAGTGGATGCTTGGGGAATATGTGTGTGTATAAAAGAATAAATCCAGTAAATGAATCCATATAGGACAGGTGACAGGCACTGTGAGGAAAAGGTCCTACAGGATCAGGGGATGGAAGGTGACATTGAGAACATTTGAATTTTAGGTTCAGCGCCTGTAGCTCACTGAGTAGGGCACCAGCCACATGAAGCTGGTGGGTTTGAGCCTGGCCCAGGCCTGCTAAACAACAATGGCAACTGCAGCCAAAAAATAGCCGGGTGTTGTGGCAGGCACCTGTAGTCCCAGCTATTTGGGAGGCCAAGGCAAGAGAATTGCTTAAGCCCAAGAGTTCGAGGTTGCTATGAGCTGTGATGCCTGGCACTCTACTGTGGGCGGCATAGTGAGACTTTGTCTCAAAAAAAAAAAAAAAAAAAGAAGAAGAGAAAGAGAAGAGTAGAATTTTAGACAGAGTGGGGTGGTCAGAGAAAGTTTTTCAGAGGAAGGGACAGTTTGGCAGAGTCACAACTGGAGTGAGAGTATGAGTCATGCAGGTGGTCGGGGGAAGAAGGCCCAGGCAGAGGTTAGAGCAAGTGTGAAAGCCGTGAGGTTGAAATGTGGTGGGTGTGTTTGAGGAGCAGGCTTCATGTGGCTGGTGGGGAGAGAGTAGGGGAGAACCGTAGGAAACAGGGCGAGGGAGATGGCCAGGGCCAGAGTGCATGGAGCCTGGTGGGCCAGTGGCAAGGACTTTAGGTTTGGTTCTGAGAGCAATGAGAAGGGCCTAGAGGGTTTGGGCAAGGGAGTCACAGGGTCTGCACCATTTCTTAGAAAGACCCCTCTGGATAAGGGTAGAACAGAATAGAGGAGGTGGAGGTGGGGGCTCTGGGACAGTAAGTCAAGAGGTGAGATGATGGTAGCTCTTGCCAGAGGAAGTGGAGAAAACAGTCCAACGCTTGGGTATGTTTTGAAGGCTGAGCTGACAGGGTTTGCTGACAGGCTGGGTGGGGGTATGAGAGAGGCAGAGAGCCAAGGAGGATGTCAAGATTTCAGGCCAGAGCAACTGGCCGGAAGGAGCTGCCCTTAGCTAAGATGGGGATGGAGGTGGAAATCAGCTGGTGAATTTTGGATGTGTTAAATTTAAGATGCTGTGAGCAAGGGGCCTGGGACTTCCACACTCTGGTGGTCGGTCTAACTTCAAAGTACAGTATCATTTACAACTATGCTTATTAGGTTATTATTGTCATTGTTGCTGTTTTGTTACCTTCGCTTGGGGGCTTTTTGAGGACAGGGAGCTGGGAAAGGATTTTACCCGTGTTATTTTATTGAAGGCTCACAACAGCCCTGCAGGGTAGATGTTGTTATTCCACACTGGAGAGGGGCAAACCTTGGGGTTCAAAGAGGGAAGCAGACATCCTCTTCCCAGACAGGACTGAATTCCTGTGTCCGTCTCTGTCTTCAACACCCCCCCAGTTCCTGCCTCTGCCCCGGGTGGGAGTTTCTCCCAGCCAAAGGATCTCAGGCCATCAGAGCCGGAAGGGCCTCTGCAAAGTCAGGATGTGGGGAGAGCTCTGCCAAACCAACAAAAGCCAGGACCACTCACCCAAGCAAGTTAGCCAGGTCTGGCTCATAGTGGAGGGCATTATTCAGTGATTCCTGGAGGTCATTTGGTAGCAAGGGAAGAAGATTACGGTCGAGGAATTCTTTAATATCTGAAAAAACAAAAATGACATTCAGATGCCAAAGATCCTCAGATGCAAGCTTGTCCTTCAAGCCCATGGTGCACACTTGCTGTTCATCTATTCTCTCTGGCCTACGGGGTGCTGGGCACATTGCAGACACCACATCCAGCTGGTATTTCCCAGGGCCTACTGTGTGCCAGCGCCATGCCAGGGGCTATGCTGCCCAGTGAGAACAGACTGGACACTCTGCCCTCTGGATTTAGTGTGCTGGTGGGGACAAGGGGGACAGATGATGACACAGCAAATAAAGAACCAAGCAGAGTCAGGTGCAAACAAGTGCTGCGGAGGGGCTGGTCTCAGCAAGACACTGACTGATCAGGCAGGACCTCAGCCAGTTATCTACAGCCAGTTCCTGGCTCCCCATATTTCAGTTCATGGGGAGGCTGGAGTTCTAGGGTGCTGTGGGAGAGATATCTGAGCAGAAGATAGTTTTCAAGTGGTATAGGAAAAAATGTCAGTACTTTAATCACGGTGGCTTTATAGGGATGCTCAGCTGAGCACCAGGAGCTGAGAACTGGATGGGGTGCTGCTTTATGTAGGGATGTGAGGGAGGTTTGTTTGTTTGTTACTTTCCTTTCTTTCTTTTTTTTGAGACAGACTATGTTGCCGGTAGAGTGCCATCGTGTCAGAGCTCACAGCAACCTCCAGCTCTTGGGTTTAGGCAATTCTCTTGCCTCAGCCTCCGGAGTAGCTGAGACTATAGGCACCCACCACAATGCCCTGGCTTTTTTTTTTTTTTTTTTTGGTTGTCATTGTTGTTTAGAAGGCCCAGCCAGCTACGGTGTACATGGCTGGCACCCTACTGACTGAGCTATGGGCACTGAGCTGGGAGGTCTTTCTGAAAAGGCAACATTTTAGAGACTTAAAGGAAGGGAGGCAGGTGTGTTGCCAGTTAGGGGACAAGTGTTCGGGGCAGAGGGAGCAGTGGCTGCTAAGGCCTGGTTTTGCCCGCATGCTGAGGCGGCTGAAGCAGGGGTGTGGGAGAGGGGGAGTTAGGCCAGTTGGGCAGGGCCAGTTCTTGTAGGATTGGGTCCTTTGATAGAAGTGGGTCCTTGGATAGAGGAAGCAGGGCACGGTGACAGGGAAGGGGAAAATCTTGGGAACTGAGGATTAAATGAAGTGGCCAGCAGGATATCTAAGAATGAATGGCATTAACTATTTCCTGGGCATGATTCTAATAAGAACTTAACTGGCACTGGCTCAGGGTCTGGACTTTGAAAAGAGTCTGGGGTCAAGGCAGGATTCAAGGCAGGACCCAGGGGGAGCTGGTCTTACCATCAAGGAGCAGTGAGGATTGTTCAATGTAGTCATTCAGCGTAGCAGAGGATGAGGCATGCAGCCCACAGAGGAGAACCAGGAGGCCTGAGACTTTCAGCATCTCGAGTCAGTTCCCTGTGGGAGATTAGGGCAAAAGGTCAGTTTGGGGGAAACTCCCTAGGAGGTCTTCCTAGAGTTTAGATCTGAGGTGGCACTCATGGCCATTTTATAGATAGGTCCACTGAGGCTGAGAGCAGGGACATGTGCTTTTCCTCAGAGTATTGAGCAGAAAAGAGAATGTCCAAAAGATGAAGACATGTGTCCTACAGGGACACATCCTTGCCCAGCAGGGCTGCCCTCAGATGCTGTGAGGGACAGCACACATAACAGTTACAAGGACATTCTCTGACACTCTCAGCCTCTTACCGGTAGTGGGACTGTGGGGATTGGGGAAAGTTGCTTCCCCACACAGTGCTGTGCAGGGCGCACTATGCTCATTTGACAGGGAAGCATCAGCGGCGATGTGCCTGGCTTCAGGGACAGAAGCCTGGGATGGAATCCCAGCTCTGTCTCCTACTTGTTGGGGAACTTGGGCAACAGATGCCTTGGTCGCCTCACCTGGAAAATGGAGATGCAGCATCTCATACCTCCCTCTTGGCTTTGTCCTAAGTACATGTCATGCACCCTTGCATGTGATAAGTGCCATAAGTGATCGCTATGGAGCTGAAGAGTCTAAGGACTTGCTTTCCTGAGTGGTGAGGAGAGTGTCAGCAGACGGACAGATGGGCCCAGGATGAGGGACAAGGGCTGGAGTATGTGAACAGTTTGAAGTGCTCCTGGGCTAGAGCCCTTTGCTTGGATGGTGCACTCCGGGGCCTGGGATTGGTCTCAGGACCTTGGCACACACTCCACACGCCCCAGACAATCAAGGACATGCATGCAGATGTTGGCATGACATTCTGGGGCTTCAAGCAAGTGGTGATGCAAATGGCCCCAAGGGGGACCGAAGACTAACAGGGGCGTGCTGGTGGTTACTAGTTCTCTCTTTAGCTACTTGAGAGATTCAGGAAAGACTTTCAGCCCAGCTCCCCGTCCCTGGTCCCTGTTCCTGTTTGGTTTAGCATTTTAATTTTGGTGACCTGCTTTTAGATAAGTAGAAAAATGAGAAAATAAAGATATATACAAAGAAAAAAAAAGTAAATAAAAATCAATTCACAGAGATAACTTCTGTAGTATCTTCCTTCAGAAGTTTTTCTTTACATATACATGAATTTTGTGTAACATCGTGATAAACCAGGACTGTCCTGCCAGGCTCCTCTAGAATCACTTATTTGGGGAGAAACATATTATACCTATCTTTCTACTTTCTTTTTTTGTTTGAGATAGAGTTTCACTATGTTGCCCTGGGTAGAGTGCTGTGGCATCACAGCTTACACCAACCTCCAACTCTTGGGCTTAAGTGATTCTCTTGCTTCAGCTTCCCAAGTAGCTGGGGCTATAGGAACCCACCACAGTGCCTGGCTATTTTTTTTTGTTGCAGTTGTCATTGTTGTTTAGCAGGCCCGAGCCGGGTTCGAACCCGCCAGCCTCAGTGCATGTGACTGGTGCCGTAATCACTGTGCTACGGGCGCCAAGCCATCCTTCTACTTTCTTATCTGTACAACTTTCTGACACATGGTTTGACCAATGTTCATTTAATCAGTCTCCTCTTTGGGGCCATTTTTATTATTTTCATCTTCATGTTTTTATCTCAAACAGCACTGGTGTCAACATACTTAGGTGTTTTTCTCAGCTTACCTGTCACTTTATGTCCCATGAAGCATTTTCTGGACATAACTGATCTCGAAGTTGTTTTCATAAATACACAAGCATTGTCTGTGTCGAAACTTCCCACCCGACCCTGAGCCCCAAGTGAGTAGTTACACAGTCCTCATCAAACCTAAGTTCAAATTCCATCTGCCAAGTTCTGGTTTGATCATGACCGAGTAGCTTGCATCAGACTAATCCTCCCAAGTCAAGTCAACTATAAGAGATGGAAATATATAAAAATACTGAGGGTGATGATGAGAAACTGCACAGGTACAATCTGAAAGCCTATGATTCTTGAGAAAGGGGCATTACTCAAGGGGAGGTTCACATTCTCCCCCACCTTTTGCCTGAGGTCATTTTCCAAAATACCTCCAGGGAAATAGAGTCCAAGCATACAGGGCCAATCTTCCTGAGCTGAAGAGACAGAAAATGGAACTTGGGGCTTTCAGATTGATGGGAGTTGAAGGCAAAATCCCAAAGAGGAAAGTGCTGTAGAGAAGGATCCTTGAAATGAGGCTGCACATGTCCCTCAAGCAATGTGAGACTCTTAACATGTCCATCTAGCAGAAAACAGCAGCTGCAAGTCAAAAAGCTGAACGGAGATTTTATCATCTCTGCTGGGCAGTATTAAAGAAGCCCCGGTTGGAGGCAGAGTGACCTTAGTTGATACCTTGGGCTTTCAGTTAAGACCCAGAAGATTAGCCAAGTGCCGTGGTACGCACTTGTCATCCCAGCCATTTGGAAGACTGAGGCGGGAGGATTGTTTCAGCCAGGGAGTTCAAGATCAGCCTGGGCAGCATAGCAAGATCCTATCTCTACAAAAATGCTACAACGTTATGCAGCCAGAAGACTACACTCCAGGGGAAGGGCCATGCCCTGGGAATAAAGTCTACCCATAGAACAAGACCAAAATCATTCCGTCCTAAGAAAACATAAATCTAAGTCTTAGCAGCATCAAAGTGATCCACTGATACTCTATCTTTCTGCTAGCTTCCTTCCTTTTGGGGAGAAGATTATGTCATGAAGAGCCCCTACAATTTTTCACCATAATGTTCGGCATCCAGTAAAAGATTCACAGCTCACAGCAACCTCTAACTCCTGGGCTCAAGCGAGTCTCCTGCCTCAGCCCTCCAAGTAGCTGGGACCACAGGCGCCCGCCACAACACCCAGCTATTTTTTGTTACAGTTTGGCCCAGGTTGAGTTTGAACCCACCACCCTCATCATATGGGGCTGGCACCCTACTCACTGAGCTACAGGTGCCATCCAGAGTTGGGTCTCACTCTTGCTCAGTCTGGTCTCCAACTCCTGACTTCAAGCAATCTACCCACCTCAGCCTTCCAGAGTTCTGAGCCCAGCCCAGAATCTTTTCATTTTTGAGGAGAGAAATGAGCCTAACAAAGAAATGATCATTTTCAATCTTCTTTGTGACCAGGCACAGTCAGTGATATATAAATGGAAGTCGTAGGTTAGGACTTCTTACGGGGTTCTTTAAAGTGGCTGACCCAGCTAGGAAGTTTATGATTTTTCTTTTCTTTTCTTTCTTTTTTCTAATTAGAAATAAGACAGGATGGTTAGATCTTGACAGTTGTTTTATTAGAGTGAAGATAAAAGCCACAACATTGGGGTAGCCAGGGAAAGAGCTAGCAAGATGCCCCAGCCTACTTCTGGACTTCTCGTCATTATTATTATCATTATTATTTTTTGAGACAGAGCCTCAAGCTGTCCCCCTGGGTAGAGTGCTGTGGCATCACAGCTCACAGCAACCTCCAATCCCCAGGCTCAAGCGAGTCTCCTGCCTCTGCCTCCCCCATAGCTGGGACTACAGCTGCCCACCACAACACCTGGCTATTTTTTGGTTGCAGCCATCATTGTTGTTTGGTGGGCCTAGGCTGGATTCGAACCCGCCAGCTCAGGTGAGCCACTTGAGCCGCTTGAGCCACAGGCCCCGAGCCCTTCTCTTCATTACTTAAGCCACTGTTCTTCATGTTCTGTGCTAGAACCAAACGCAGCTCGTAACTGATAACATTTATTAAAAGCTTTAGTTTGGTTCAGCATCTGATGAAAGGCAGGTTGGAGAGTGTCATTGCGTTGTGCTTACCTGGATGACCGGAGTGCTATAGAGGTGCCCTGGCCTCCGTTGGTTGATTCCCAATGGGCTCTGCGGACTTTATAAATGGTGAATGACGTTTTTGTTGGAGATGTAGGACTGGGTGACAGACATTTAAGAAATGGATGGAAATCCCTCAATCTCATCCTGCCCATCCAATATTTCCATAGCAAACATTCCTACACGGAAGGCCTGGGGGAGTGTCAACAATGTATTTGAATCTGTACATCATGGATGTCATCAGATGGATAAGCGGGGAGAATGTGGGGAGCACTGGGAGGGGCTGAGAGTTGGGAGACTGCGTGTCTCATTCTCATCCCTGTCCTACTCTGAGCCCCTTTCCTCATCTGTTTGATGACCAAGGAGCACTAGATGACCCTCATCACCCTGAGTGATGAGGGAGAGGGTGTCCTGACTTCTTTTCACTGGTCTGTGATCCCGGAGTTGAGTTCTAGCCTGGCTCTGCTGATTCCTTGCTGTTTGATGCTGGCTGGCTCCCCTGCCCTCCCAGGGCTCAGTTTCTTCATCTGTAATAATAGTAGTTAACATCGACAGGCAATTTTCCCAAATGCTTGCTGAATCCTCAGAGCATCCTTGTCATACAGGAAGTATTATTACTCCCATTTTAAAGAGCATGAAGCCAAAACTCAAGGGAGGATGAATTTTTCCCAAGCTCATAGAGCTAGACTGTAGTAGAATCAGGATTTGAATCTAGTTTTCCCTTGTGCCAAAGCTTGTAACTTTCACGCCACATCACAGATTTCCCCTTTAGAGCACTACTGAAACCCCTTTGTGGGCTGGAGTAAACGTCTCTATCTCTCCTGCTTCTCCTCCGCCATGGGCAGACATGGCAGCCCTCCGTGCCCTTCCATCCCTTCTGCCATGTGATGACACAGTGACAAGACGCCATCTTGAAAGCTGAGATCAGCCCTCACCAGACACTGAGTCTGCCAATACCTGATCTTGGACTTCTCAGCCTCCAGAACTGAGAAATAAAATTTATTTCTCAACCTACGACTTCCATTTATATCTCACTGACTGTTACCCTGTCTAAGATAGATTGTTTCAGCAGTAGGGCTGACCTAAGACAGCATATATTTCAGGTTATTCAAATAATCCATATTCATAAAGGATTATTTTTAAAACACAGCAATGCATACAGAACACAGTGTCCCTCTAATCTTTGTTCTGTGCAACCAGACAGAGACATGCATGGCCAGCTAACTGCCCTCTGTGCAGCAGGTCCCCTTGAAGGGACCACTGAGTGGTGTGCTTCCCTCTGTGCCACATTCAGTCACTTTGTTAAACTGAGCAAAGATGAGACAGTCCTCCAGAGACCCAGCCAGGAGGACCTTGTCAAACTTACCTCCCATGAACCATCCCCATGTGCAGCCTGAGCCCACTGCGGCCTACTCCTTTCCCTGGACCATCCTCTCCCTCATGCCTCAGGGCCCTTGCTCAAGCTGTTCCTATGGCCTGCCTAGAAGACAGAAAATGCTTTGAACTTGTGCTAAAAGAAGAAATGACTCATTCTTTGAGGTCTTGCCCTAATCTTGCCCCACCAAGAAGCTGTTACAGATCTTACCCAGTAGAAATGAGTCTCTCTCTGATCTGAACCTGGACATTTGTCCCTTTGTTCGGCCTGGTCTGAGGACACTTGCTTCTAGCTCTCATCTGTCAGCTTCTAGGGACATGCTTATGTTTTACCACCCAATACAGGCAAAGGGGCTGTGCTCTGGGAAGGTGAAGGATGTGCCTCTGGCTCTTGGAAGCACCAAAATTCAAACCCAGGAGGCAGACCCTAAGGCCACGCTCTTAACAATGATTTGATTTTATCCCAATATGTTTCCTACCTCCTGAGATGTGTTGGAGCTGGAATGTCAGACCAGTGTGGGTTCTGTGAGAGCAGGGGCTGCAGGCAGAAGCCAGACCACTCACTACAACATTGCAGCAGCTTCCTTCCTCGTAGTAGACTAAGGCCAAGGAATCCCGGGAGAGGAGGCTGAAGTTCTAGGGGAAATGCAATGTCAAGCTTGGAGTCTCCACTCTGGAAGATTGTTTTATTCTTTAAAATACACTTTATTTAGTGATAAATAGGATCAGGACAAAATTGAGTAGAAAGTATAGAGAATTCTCATATACTCACCCCGCCCTCCTCCCCTGCTATCAATATTCCACTCAAGAGTGGTCACAAGCCTTCAGTGGCACAGGTCACCTCCCAGAGTCCATAGTTCACAAGAGGGTTTACTCTTGGTGCTGTTCACTCTGTGGGTTTTGACAAATGTGTACTGCCATGTGGTTGACCAGCCCAGAATTGCACAGAATCCTTTCAGTCTCCTACAAAGCCTCTGTGCTCCTCCTATTCATCCCTCCTGTCCATCCCTCCTGTCCCCCAAAGCCCTGGAAACTACTGATCTTTCCTTCCTTCCTTCCTTCCTTCCTTCCTTCCTTCCTTCCTTCCTTCCTTCCTTCCTTTCTTTTCTTTCTTTCTTTCTCTCTTTCTCTCTCTTTTTTGTTGTCTCCTGAGTTGTGACTTTTTCAGGATGTCATATAGTTGGGATCCTATGCATGAAGATTTTCAGATTGGTTTCTTTCACTCAGTAACATGCATTTACGGTTCCTCCATGTCTTTTTGTGCCTTGATAGCCCATTTCTTTTGATTGCTGAATAATATTCCATTGTCTGCATGTACCATGGTTTGTTTATTCACTCACCTACTGAAGGACATCTTGATTGCTTCTAAGTTTCGGCAATCAATTATGAATAAAGCTGCTACAAACATCCGTGTGCAGACTTTGCGTAGACCTAAGTTTTCAACTCATTTGGGTAGATACCAAGGAGCATGTTGGCTGGATCATATGGTGAGTTGCTTCAGAATTTTTGATCCAGGTTGTACCATTGTTGGCACACCTGCTTCTATCAGTAGCTACATCTGTAGGCACAAAGGGCCAGCTAATAGGACAGCAGAGGCAAATGTTGATGGCAACTGCTGGTCTTGGATAGGAGCCAAAGAGCATCATTTGTTCCCACTTCCGAAACAAAGTTCTCGAACTAAAAATAGAAAAATTAGCTGGGCATCATGGTGGGCTGTCAGGGTCCTGCCCGAAAGCTGGGTCCTACCCCTGAGAGCAACGTCTGCTGAGACCTGTGGAAACTAGTGGTGATCGACTAAAGAAATATAAAGTTAGGAGTGAAGGTAAAGAAAAGAGACATAGAGTAGAACTAAAAGTGGGAGCTCAGGGATCCATTGCCCATTCTGGGATTCCAGCAATGGCCCAGAGTGTTTGCTCCACTCTGATTTTATTGAAGTCTATTTGCCCAGAGGGTAAGATGAGGGAGGGAACAAAGATGTCAGCAGTTTCTCAGATTGATCATATCAGCTCCTGTTGTTATTATTATTAACCTTAAGGGTAGCCTTCAGAAATCTGAAATCTGAGCCTTGTATTGGGAGAGCCTCCTGTTTGAGATCTCACACGCACAGATATCTAGGGAGGTGTTAAGCTCCACTACTTGTCTGTGAAGTAAAACACTGCCACCTGTGTTAATCTCCTCTGAGGGATGAGTAGCAGGGAGGCATTTTCCTGCCATCACCACCACAGAGGATTTTCCTCTGCGATAAGGGATATAAGCTCTTCTGCCCATCTCTCAGAGCTCAAGCTACTCCCTTGGTCTCTGCAAATGCAAATTCAAATCTCCACAAAGGGCATCTGCTTTGCCTGTTTAATGGGCAGGAAATGCCCTAGAAGATATATCTTTTCTAGGACTTGCCATAACCTTTCCTATGGCCATTACTGTCCTCAGAGTGCTCACAGACAGACCCAGCAGGGTGTTTGTAAGCTGCATCCCCAACAAGCTAGAATTTCAGAAAAGGCAAGACTAGCAATGGCTGGCTTAAATGTAAACTAGCTGACTTTTCTTTCTTCCAACTCAGCTTACTTCTTAGTTTTCCTCTTTTTCGGGGCTGCTTTCCTTTGCCAAGAATGGGGTCTTCGGTCCCCATTCTCCCAGCAGTGGGCACCTGTAGTCCCAGCTCCTCTGGAGGTAGAGGCAGGACAATCGCCTGAACCCAGGAGTTTGAGGTTGCTGTGAGCTATGACATCATGACACCACTCTCTCTGGGCCACAGACTGAGACTGTCTCAAAAAAAAAAAAAGTAGCCATGTTTTATGTTTTTGAAATCCTTTGTGGCTCCACTCCTGTGGCTCAAGTGGCTAAGGCACCAGCCACATACACCCAAGGTGGTAGGTTCAAATCCAGCCCGGGCCCGCCAAACAACAATGATGGCTGCAGCCAAAAAATAGCCAGGCGTTGTGGCGGGTGCCTGTGGTCCCAGCTACTTGGGAGGCGGAGGCAGGAGACTCGCTTGAGCCTGGGAGTTGGAGGTTGCTGTGAGCTGTGATGCCATGGCACTCTACCCAGGCGAACAGCTTGAGGCTCTGTCTCAAAAAAAAAAAAAAAAAAAAAAGAAAGAAAGAAATCCTTTGTAATATCTGGCTTAATAAAAGATAGCTGGGTTCTCACGTCTGCTTCTGCCTATGATCTGCTGGAATTTTGACTGTCATATAGGATCTAGAAAACTGTGCAATACGATCGTAAGAGAATGAGAATGGTGAGAAACAGTAAAGTCCCACCCAGGGCTGATGGGGTGGGGCCTGCCCTCCATCCTCCTCAGCTTGGAGGGAGAGAGTGATGTGGGAAGAAGCAAGCTCCTTCTAAACCACCCCAGCATAGTGTTCAAGGTCCTGCAGTCCACTTGACCTTCACACATGTGGATCCAGCATCCTAGAGGGCTCTGTTCATTTGGTCACATCTGCTTGGAAAGCCCTCCCTCCCTTCTCTCTGCCTGGCCTGCTTTCAATTTCAGCTCAGTGGGCACCTTCTCCAGGAAGCCTTCCCTGACTGCCCCTCAGTTCCAGGTGAGGACAGCAGCCCTCCCTGTGAGTTCTTCTTCTCAGCACTATATTGTCTCTTCAGGAAACCATCTCTCCTAGGAGGCTGCATGCCTTGGTGATAGAGGAACAAATCCTGCCCTCTTGTCCTCTCCCTGCCCCTGGCAACAAGGATGTGGCAGTTTCCCTAATTTGGGAACTTTGCCTTTTCCATGTGATGGAATTTATTCTACTCTCATTCAAAGGGTAAATATTTAAAGGTATCCATCTACTGGAAAAGAGAGAGTGATATATGTACACTCTCTTATTGTAAGGTAAATAGAAGGATCCCGTTTGGTAAATAATTTTTAGATGTGTTCCTATGGTAATAAAAAGTTCCTAGGCCTTTCCTGCATGCTGGGGTTGGAGAGAGATACTGCTTAAGTCACCACTGAGTTGCCCAGCACAGAGCCTGCCTCAGCTAGACATTCAATAACCTTCCTATTTTAAAAAAATACATTTTACATCTTGCATAAGCACTAACACAGAGATAAGGTTCATCTCTAACAAACAAATTTTTGTCAATGATGGTATCTCTTTGTAGATTTTTTCCCCCAGTATCACAGTGGTTCCAGCTAAGCCAATTCTTAGATCTGCATTTTCACGCAGCTAGAAACTGCAAGTATTTCCCAATAAAAAAAAAGTTCAGGGGTGGTGCCTATGGTTCAGTGAGTAGGGCACTGGCTCCGTATACTGAGGGTGGCAGGATAGAACCAGGTCCCGGCCAAACTGCAACAAAAAATAGCCGGGTGTTGTGGTGGGCGCCTGTCCCAGTTACTTGGGAGGCAGAGGCAAGAGAATCGCCTAAGCCCAAGAGCTAGAGGTTGCTGTGAGCTGTGACGCCACAGAACTCTACTGAAGGATGACAGAGTGAGACTCTGTCTCTAAAAAAAAAAAAATTTCAGAAAATAGTCTATTGAGTTGATGTAATAATTGACTTCCTTAATTTGGGAATTTTGGCTTTTCCACTGTGATGAAATTTATTGTACTCCCACTCAAAGAGCAAATAGGTTTTCAAAAAGTATCCATCTGCTGGCCAAGATGGAGGTAAATATGTACACTCTCTCATCACAGTGTAAATAGAAAGGTCTGCTTTGTTAAATAATTTTGTGATGTGTTCCCGGGATCATAAAATGTTCCAAGGCACAGAGTTAATAATTTTGATCCTGAGATGTTAGCCTGAATAGATGTGCAAACATTGGAAAGATCCACATGAACGGGCAGAATTTATTTAACTAGATTAAGCCTTCAAAAGACCCGGCTCTGGGGTTGGGGGCACTCCTTCCTGGATGCCTCAGTGTCCACTCAGGTTTTGCCTTTACTTTTCTCACATATTGCTTTATGGCAGATGCCACCTGACTCCCTCAAAGTGTCCTCCTCTTCCCCAAAGCCTACTTCATGGGACATCACCACTTGCAGGAAGCCCTCAACCTCTGCTTTGAGGTGTGGGCTAGTGGACAAGGAGCCAGAGCTGGCCCTAGAGGTGGCAGCCCACTCTCTCACTTCTCTCTGCCTCCCTACCCCCTTAATTCTCACATCAGTCACCAGTGGGGCCAGGCGCCCTTGGCCCTATCCATCCCACAGCCCGGCTTTAGGCACCTGAGATACACAGGTTCGGTCCATTGCCCAACACTTATGTCCTTAGGTACCAAATATTGGGTCCTGGTTAACAGAAAATAAAGATAAGTCTTTTATATTCCCCAGTCCTGGTTTGCTAGAATTTCTCTTCTTACCCACCCATCCAGCTGTCCTGGAGGTAGTATTTGACTCTGTACAGTCAAGAAAGGGCTCAATTAGCTGGGCATTGTGGCAGGCACCTACCTGTAGTCCCAGCTACTCGGGAGGCTGAGGCAAGAGAATCGCCTAAGCCCAAGAGCTGGAGGTTGCTGTGAGCTGGGATGCAGTGACAAAGTAAGACTCTGTCTCTAAAAAAAAAAAGGGCTCATTAGTCCATTGCATTCATTCAACAGTGGTTAGTGCCTGTACTTTGCCTCCTTCTTCACTAGGAGAGAAGGAGGTGTCCTCCTAGTGAAGTGCTCGTCACTCATGGGCACAGAAATAACAGAGAAAAGTAGAAATCACAGCACCTGTGGCTTAGTGGGTAGGGCACTGGCCCCATATACCGAGGGTGGCAGGCTCGAACCCCGCCCCAGCCAAACTGCAACAAAAAATAGCCAGGCGTTGTGGTGGGCACCTGTAGTCTTAGCTACTCGGGAGGCTGAGGTAAGAGAATTGCCTAAGCCCAGGAGTTGGAGGTTGCTGTGAGCTGTGATGCTACAGCATTCTACCCAGGATGACAGGGTGAGACTCTGTCTCAAAAAAAAAAAAAAAAAAAAACAGGGGAAAAAAAAAAAGGAAAGTTGAGGAAAGTGGAAATCATGATGATAAACGCTGACACTTCTTCCATGCTATCCTGGATTGAACACTACTGGCTAGGTAGCTTGGTTAGGCCAATCACTCTAACCTACGCGTGGACAGTGTCTTTTTTAGGAAAAATTAAGTGGCAGTCCCTACTTAGCTGGGAGGTGACTCCTGAGCAGACTCTTGAAGGTTGAAGAGGATTTCCGGGAGTCCTTAAACTATGGCCCCCAGGACACATGCAGCCCGCCTAGAACATGTATCCGGGCCGCTGGGTGTTTTTGCTGCCACTGCCTGTCCTGCTTAGCAGCCGACTCATCCCGGCCCGCAGTTCGGCCCTCCAACGGTCTGAGGGACAGTGAACTGGCCCCCTGTTTAAAAAGTTTGAGGACCCCTGATTTAGGCAGCTGGAGAGGAAGAAGAAAAAGTGTCCCCAGTGAATGGAACAGCTTGGGCTAAGGCTTGGCACTGAGCCAAACTAGTTACTGCCTTTAATTTTTTTTTCTTTTGCATTTTTTGGCTGGGGCTGGGTTTGAACCCGCCACCTCCAGCATATGGGGCCGGTGCCCTACTCCTTTGAGCCACAAGCACCGCCCATACTGCCCTTAATTTTGAACACCTCCTTGTGTGTTTTCTACAGGAGGTGATATTGTCACATAATGTGGTCAGAAAGGAAAACTCTTGTCCCTCCTCTTTGCTAGCAGGGAGAGCCCCAGCTATGGAGGAGCCTGACTTTGGATTCAATCCAGCTTGGTTTCTGATCAGCCACGTGGCCACAAGCAAGTCACTTCAGTTCTCTCACCCACAGTTGTCACACCTACCCAAAGACCCATTCACTGAATCACTCAGTAAAAACCAGAATTCAATGAGATAATGTCTATAAAGGTCTTATCTGGGGTTTCTTGACACTATTCACAATTCAGGCTGGAGGCTTTGAGGGGCTGTCTTACATTTTTTTTTTTTTTTGAGACAGAGCCTCAAGCTGTCCCCCTGGGTAGAGTGCCATGGCTTCACAGCTCACAGCAACCTCCAACTCCTGGGCTCAAGCGAGTCTCTTGCCTCTGTCTCCCAAGTAGCTGGGACCACAGGCGCCCGCCACAACGCCCGGCTATTTTTTGGTTGCAGCCGTCATTGTTGTTTGGCAGGCCCGGGCTGGGGATTCGAACCCGCCACCTTAGGTGTACATGGCTGGTGCCTTAGCCAGTTGAGCTATAGGCGCC
>CAUYTI010030255.1:0-12720 GCA_963575145.1 Galago senegalensis | reverse complement strand
AAAGGAACGTATTAGTTTACATTCCCACCAGCAGTGTAGGAGTGTTCCCTTTTCTCCACATCCATGCCAGCATCTCTGGTTTTGGGATTTTGTGATATGGGCTAATCTCACTGGAGTTAGATGATACCTCAGAGTAGTTTTGATTTGCCTTTCTCTGATGATTAAGGATGGTGAGCATTTTTTCATATATCTGTAGGCCATGCACCGATCTTCTTTAGAGAAATTCTCTTCAAGTCCCTTGCCCATCCTGAGATGGGATCACTCGTTTTCTTCTTGCTAATACATTTCAGTTCTCTATGGATTCTGGTTATTACACCTTTGTCGGAGACATAACCTGCGAAAATCTTCTCCCATTCTGATGGCTGTCTGCTTGCCTTACTTACTGTGGTCTTGGCTGTGCAGAAGCTCTTTAGTTTGATCAGGTCCCAATAGTGTATTTTTGATGTTGCTTCAATTGCCTGGGGTGTCCCCCTCATAAAATGTTCACCCAGGCAGATTTCTTCAAATGTTTTCCCTACACTTTCTTCTAGTATTTTTATGGTTTCATGTCTTAAGTTTAAATCTTTAATCCAGTGAGAGTCTAACTTAGTTAATGGTGAAAGGTATGGGTCCAGTTTCCAGACTGCAAGTTTTCAAAAAAGAAAAGGAATAAGTCTAGTTCACCCCCAAGATAAATGAGAAAGAACTAATTGATTCCTTGCTTCTATTTCACTCCCAGTTGCTTGCTTGGCTAACTCCTTGGGAAACGAACCAACTGGCCCCAGACCAACCTTTAAACAATACCAGGTGTAGAAAATACTGAGACAAAGATGTATGAAACTAAGATGTATAGGGGGTATATGATATAGAGCTAACTAACTGCAAACTTCTGCTTCTGTACAATGCTTGCTATCCTACCTGGATGTACCTGGACAGCCTGTGTGCCAACCAGGATGCAGACCAGGCCTTAAAAACCTGACCCCTTAAGAACTGGGGGCTGCACTCAGAAACTTCATGTTGGGACATGGAGGCAGTCACTGGCCAGCTCTTCAATAAAGGACTCTCCTGTTAATTCAGCTACCATGATGGTGTGGTCTTTGGGAATTCATAGGCAAAACAGTCAATGTAGGGAAGTGGTCAACTATGGAGGCTCTACTGTACATGTTCTCTTTAGTACAGAGCAATATATCATTGTGTAAAGACTCTCACACTCTAATTTCTGTGAATAATCAGTTGCTTTTTTTGACAGTATAAACACAATCTTTTTTTTCCAAGGCTTGGTCCCAAGTATTTTTATACAAAATGCAAACACTATTCTTCCATCATCAAAGTAATGTTGAAGCTCATCTAAAATTTTGCCAAGCAATAATTACCACAATTACCCTGGATATACTTGTTTTGATGACAAAATTTGTCTTATTTATTATGACTTATTTTTTTTCCTGTTGTATTAACCACTTTTAAAGCAATGCAAATAACAAATTATTTTAAAATTGAATCACCTAGAAATTCCCAATAATGTAAAATATGTTAATAACTACATTCAGATAAATTATATGCTTAGAAATTATATACTTATAACATATAAACTTGTACTATAAATTATCATATTTTAGGCATATGTTCATAAATTAATCTTGAATATAAATTATCAAAATAAATGAACAGTTCCATGCTTCACATTTTGAAATCTGTGAAATACAAAATTGAAAGCAACAGAATTATGGTGTCATTCTTAGATATAGTTTGCTGAATCTTCTTGAAATAAGATATTCACATAATTTTTAAACTTGCTGGTGTTGAGGTTAGACAAACTGAATAAATTTGGAAGATTAGGTCCGTTTTCTCATGTCTACTTTAAATATAAAAATCCATTTTAAACCACTGATTTTTAAAAATAGATCATCAGTGTGAAATTTGAGGTTATTATTTTCCTTGGTACTTTATGGATTGGAGTTCTTCCTTCCTCTGGAAGTCAATATATTTCATTTAGAAGCCGAATATTGGTGGGGAGTGGTGGCTTCACACCTGTAATCCTAGCCTTCTGGAAGGCTGAGGTGGGTGGATTGCCTGAGCTCACAGGTTCAAGACCAACCTGAGGGGCTGGCACCCATAGTTCAGTGGTTAGGGCACTGGCCACATACATCGAGGCTGATGGGTTGGAACCCGACCTGGGCCTGCTAAACAACAATGACAAGTGCTACAAAAACATAGCTAGGCATTGTGGTGGGCACCTGTAGTCCCAGCTACTTGGCAAATTGAGGCAAGAGAATTGCCTAAGCCCAGGAGTTTGAGATTGCTGTGAGCTGTGATGGCAAAGCACTCTACCAAGGGCAACATAGTGAGACTCTGCCTCAAAAAAAAAGAAGCCAAAAATTTTATTTCCTATGTCTAGGAAATGGGGTGCTTCAGTCAACATGCTCAAAACTAAAATACAATAATTTAAAAGTACTGAAATTAGAAATTGTAAAACTAGATAAAATACATTCTTAACAGAATACTCTTTTTGATGGTAAAAAATGTATTTGTAGAATTTTAGTATCAGCATAACAATAAATTATTATATAGTATTTTGAGGGGAAGAATCTGGTTATCAATATTTTCCTTGATTGAATTCTGTGTAAATAGAAATTTACTATAAGGGCTATTTTTGGTATAAAAGATAAACTGACTCAAAAATGTTTAGGAGATAACCTGAGATTTTGGAATAGAGATGTAAACAATCAAAATTGGGATTCCTGACAAATATTCCTGATTTTTGAATATTTAAAATATTCAAATAGAAATATAATTAACTCTAAAATATTTAATAACTCTAAAACAGTGGCTATTTTTGTCACTGTTATTGATATTAACCAAAATAACAGAGAAGTGAAAACATTACAGAAGTAAGATTTTCAAAACAGAATGAGAAGGAAAAAAAGGCTTGACTACAATTCAAAATAATCACTGACAATTAAAAAACAAGTGAGTCCATAGAATACTATTATAATTCTTCAAAATGAAGCATATAACCGATAAGTATTTTCTCTGCAGGCAACCCAGTGCATTTTAGGACAAAATTTAGTCACTTTAGGAGAGTCCTTGACTTCTCATTTCTCTGGGGGCCTTTCCACCGCACTGGCCTCCTTCATATGAAGGAAGGTGAAAGCTGACTTCAATGTGCCATCACCACTCTGCTGAGAAAAGCAAATGAAGGTGGCCCAGAGAAAACCACAGAGTCCGGTGTAAGCTGTTCTCCAGTGAATAGGAACAAGGCTGAAGTTGGTCAGCTGAAACACAGAGAGTCTGTTAGAATAGCCATAAACCAAAGCCATCAGTGAATATTCTGAGTAGTTTGAAACTCACCTGTACAAAAGGCCAGTACATCAGAGCAGTCTGGAATTTAAACAACAACAATAAAGTTTATTGAAATGACTTTTAACCACACAAAACAATTGTGCAGTTCATTTTATAAGAAATTAAATGTCAGGCAGATAGGATGGCAGGATGGCATTATATTTCAGGCTAAGCTGATTAAATTAGACTACTTTAAGGCCTCTAGAGTAGAGAGGGCTGGGGAGTTCTAGAAAAAAACTGCTAGCTATGAAATATTTGTATTAGATATATTCATAGGTCCAGAATGAAAAGTCTTTCCAGAATCAGTACCAATTCTAGAAGACAACTGCTTTAGAAATAACAACATACATTTATGTATTGCAATTTCCCAGTTAGCCTAAGTGAATGATGCAGGAATATATTTACGCTTACAGGATCATCGATGACACCTTAAAACTATACACCAAACCATTCTTTTTGTTTCCATTGATTGAAAATTAAAATGATTCAAATATAGTTACTGTATGACCCAGCAATTTCATTCTTAGGTATATGCCCCCCAAACTGAAAGCATCCACATAAAAGCCTATACCTGAAAGTTTACAGCAATTTGCTTCATCATAGTCAAAAAGGTAGAAACAACTCAAGAGTCCATCAGCAGATGAATGCATAAACAAAATGCAGCGGACTGACATAGCGTAATGTTAGGCAATAAAAGGGATTTGGTATTGAAACATGCTACAACATGGATGAAATTTGAAAACTTTAGGCTAAGTAAAAGAAGCCAGACACAAAAGGCCACATAATGTGTGATTCTATTTATGTGAAATGTCCAGAATTTGCAAATTCACAGACAGAAAGGAAATTAGTGGTTGTCAGGGGCTGGGGAGAGAGGGAATTGGAAGAAACTACTAAACCATATAGGGTTTCTTTTTGACATGGTGGAAATGTTTTGGAATTAGATAGTGGGAGTGGTTGCACAACTTTGTCAATAAACTAATGAATTGTACACTTTTAAAAGGTGAATTCTATGTTACGTAAAATTTTATGTTTTGTGCATCTTATCTCAATTAAAAAAAATTAAAAGAATGGCTGCTTAGGGGACAAGATCCTTTGATCAGCTTCCCCTCCAGGCCCCACAAACCATTCTCAATGGAATGGTTTGCTAATAACCTACATGTATGTAAACTATGTCATGCTATAGAAAAAGTGGAGTCAACATTTTTGTGTATTCCAAAATATTTTTTATGTGTATTTGTACTTTTATTTTGAATCAGAGTCTCACTCTGTCACCCTAGGTAGAGTGCTGTAGTGTCATAGCTCATAGCAACCTCAAACTCTTGAGCTCAAGAGATCCTCTTGCCTTACCCTCCTAAGTAGCTGGGAGTACAGGTGCCTGCCACAACACCTGGCTATTTTTTTCTATTTTTAGTAGAGACAGGGTCTGGTTCTTACTCAGGCTGGTCTGGAACTCCTGAGCTCAAACAATCCACCCACCTCAGCCTCCCAGAGAGCTAGGACTACAGGCAGGAGCCACCTTGCCCAGCCACAAAATATTTTAGATAGACTTATTTTAATAGGCTTTATACTACACATTCTGACAAAAATGTTACCATTGTGAATTTTTTTTAAAAATAGAGATCTTGGTGTGTAAATTATATCTAAAAAAATAAAATTAGAGGTGTTCACAATTTTTCTTAAAAGTATAATTATAGACTTATTTCTTTGTTCTTTCCAAGATTTCTAAAATAAATACAGTAAAACCTCCGTAGTTGACCACTTCCTTAAGTTAACCTAATTTTCATAGACCAGACATGCATCACATGTACATCTCAGCACAACGGGCCTAGTTCCTTATGTTGACCACCTCCGTATGTTGACCAGTTTGTTATAGTCCCTTGGGTGGTCAACTTACAGAGGCTGTACCGTAAATGCAATAAAAGCTTTATAATACATATTTTTATATTTAAAATAGGTTTTACATGTAATACATATTTTTATATTTAAAGTATAGATTCACTTAGGAATTTAATTCTTTAGCAAAAATAATCAGAAAACTGAACTCATCCAAATGTTGCTTTATTTCTTATGACCACTTTTTTTCTTGTCAGAACACAGTATTATCTAGTGTCCAGATCTTAGTCTTACACAATTCCTCACAAAAAGGGATCAGGACTCAGAGAATTGGCTGATTTAGGCCTGGGGCAAGTACAAGGTACAAGATATAAGATGAGCCCGGAACATCTTTTTATGCCAGAAAGTCATAAAATAGTTTTAAAAGAAAAAGAAGAAGGAGGAGGAGGAAAAGAAAAAAGATGGGGGATGTCACAAGGACATAGGAGCCAGCTTGAAGGGACTCCCACTGTCCAAATCTGGGACACTTGAACACTAAAAATAATTAAACACAGTCATGAACTCTCCTCTGTGCATGTGGAAATCTCTCTTTGAATATCCTAAAGGCATCTGGAATTCAACATTTCCCAAAGTGAACTCATCTTGGTTTTTTCCCTCAAATTGCCACCCTTTCCTCTACATCCTCAATCAAGGGATGAACTTCATCCACGCTGTTGCTCAAGCCAGAATTTGAGTCTTCTAATTGACCATTCAGACCTACCAATTAATCTACCTTGTAAATATTGCTCAAACCACTACCCTCCACTGCTTCTTTTTTTTTTTTTTAACATGAACTTGGTTACGGTAACTTCCAATGGGTTTCCCTTGCTGCCATTACCTAAAGATGAAGTTCAAGATGCCCAGCACAGTGTTCAACAGCCTTCAAGATCCAAACTCACTCCCAGCTGCTCCCCAGATCATAATTAATACTGTGTGAACACCAAACTGTTTACGGTTTCTCCCTCCTGGGAAGACCACAGTGTTTCATTCATTGTTGACTCTGCTTAGCTCCTTCTGCCCCTGGAACTCCTTGAATATTTGTCTGACTGCAGTTGTTCTTTATAACTCCGCTCAAGAATCCACTCGCCCAGAAAGCCTTCCTTGGGCCCCTCACCCCCACACTTCCACACTTCCCTGGGACCCAAGGCATTTCTAGTAACATTCTAGTTAACGACTTGCCTATTTGTCTGTCTATCCTACTTGACCAGTGGTTCTCAACCTTCCTAATGCCATGGCCCTTTAATACAGCTCCTGTGGGTCTCGACCCACAGGTTGAGAACTGTTGCACTAGACTCTAAGTCCCTTAAGGACAGAAGCTGAATAGTTTTTTTTTTTTTCTACCTTCCACTAACGATTAGTACAGTGCTACAAGGTAAGTTTTTATTATGGGAGATCTTCAGAAAAGTCCCCAAATGGGGCCAGGCTTTGGATTGCTGGTACCACTTTTTTTCTGTGGATGCAGATGAGTCTAACTCATTGCAACCACTGTTTTCTCAAAAAGGTATGCAAAGGTCCCCATGTTTCTCCCCAAACAGGCCGCCTGTACACCTGCATTAAGGAAGGAGACTCTGAAACACTGACTCATACAAATCTCTGTGTAAAGCCCCCCTTTTTTTTCAACTCTGATTGTTGCTCTTTTTGTTTTATATGTTAGATAAATATCACCTTAGGCTCCATGACATAGTGGGGAAACTTTTTCCTTTTCCAATCTAAAACAGAAGAAAATCACATTTGGATGTGATGGGCCCACAGTTTCTTCCCCCAGAGAAATAACGAGAGTTCTGACTGCTCTTTCCTGTGGTTACCATCTCTGAGTAGAAGAACTCGGGGGAAGACTATGGCTTCAAGCCTCTCTATCCTTTGCCTCTAACCATCAAGTGGTAGGCTGGTTGGGGGGTCAGTGCCATTGAACAGACGATGCTAGAACAGTGCAGGTAACAGCTGGGTGTGGCTGGGTACTGCTTTTGGCTGGGAATTAAGCACATGTGAAAACCTCAGCCAGTCTGCACATATTCCGGAATTCTGAAGATTCGTCTCATTGTGATTAAGAGAATCAAACATGCTCCAGGCCGGAGATGAAAGGTAACCCTAATACTGCCTTCTGGACACTGTCCAGTAAATCTTCATTGAATAAATGAATAAATATTTGTTAAACTGGATTGTATATGTTTGTGCTGAGCAGACAGAACACTTGCTGACTTGCGCTGAGCCTAGGAATTTCCCACTGGAACATTATCCTTCTCTGTAAATACCCTTGGGATGTTAATGTTCTTTTCACCAGGACCCAGTAGAACACACACCTGGAAACTTTGGCTCTTAATGGGGGAAATGTTTTCATTAAGGTACTCATATTCTACAATTCCTGTTTTACAAAGAGGCTCCAAAATGTACAAAATAGACTGTGATCATTAATAAGAGTAAATATGATAAATTCAAAAATCGTTGTGAACGTTAACTAGAATTCAGAGATACCGTTTCTTTCTGGTTCATGGAAGTACAGACACTTTTAAGGCCTCCTCTCATTCATCTAGCAAAACAAATTTAAGACCTCTGTGTCCAAATAAGGGACCCATGTGCCAACCAAACTGAAACACTAAGAACAGTTTTATTAAATGTTAAAAATATACAAAAAGATTTAGATTACATTTTCAAAAGCCTGTCTTACCTTGTATGTATTCCAGAACTTCTGTTTCAGATCCAAAAATATATCTTCTTTCCCCTGGAGAATGTTCATACCTACTCACCAAAACATACACCAAAAGAATTTTAAAAGATTCAGCAGGAAGATTACTATTAACAGTATATGTTCATATTTCCCATGCCAATGTGCAAAATAACCACTATTGCTCACTCAATATGTCCTTCCTGACTCAACAGTGAAAAGAGAACACCATCTCCACTCTGAGATCAGATAAATCTTAAAGGAATGACAAATATGAAGTGAGAATAGCAAGATTAAAAAGTTATAGCAGAATTCTTTTTTTTTTGAGACAGAGTTTCACTATGTCCTCTCTACCACCACCACCCCTGCCTGTAGAGTGCCATGGCATCACAGCTCACAGCAACCCCAAACTCTTGTTTAAGCGATTCTCTGACCTCAACCTCCCAAGTAGCTGGAACTACAGGCACCTGCCACAACACCCGGCTATTTTTGTTGTTGTAGTTGTAGTTGTCATTATTGTTTAGCTGCCCAGGCCAGGCTCAAACCAGCCAGCCTCTATGTATGTGGCTGGTGCCATAACCACTGTGCTATAGGTGCTGAGCCAGCAGAATTATTTTTTCAAAACATTCCAATTTTAGTATATGTGCTGCCAAAGCGAGCACTATTTTTCCAAAACAAACCTTAAGAATTTACAAAAAGGGGGCAGGGCAAAAAAAAAAAAAAAGAATTTACAAAAACAATAATATTACTATAGTGGGACTATTGGTGACTTTCTTCTAGCTTCCAACTTTTTATGAAATGTTTAATTTGAAAATTTTAATTTATTTCTTTTTTATATAAAAAAAAGGCTGGTAGATATTGAATGTTCTGGCTACTACGAATTTCCTGTTGGTATTATTCTGATCAAAAGTTTGAAAGTAATGTACCAATTCAGCCTTTCTGAAAACACTTTGAAAACTTTTTTTTGAGACAGAGTCTCACTCAGTCACCCTGGGTAGAGTGCTATAGTATCATAGCTCACAGTAACCTCAAACTCCTGGGCTCAAACAATCCTCTTGCCTCAGCCTAAGTAGGTGGGACTATAGGTGCCCACCACATCACTCAGTTATTTTTTCAATTTTTAGTAGAGATGGGGTCTCACTTTGCTTAGGCTGGTCTCCAACTCCTGAGCTCAGGTGATCCACCAGTCTCAGCCTCCCAGAATTCTAGGATTACAAGGATGAGCCACCATGCCCAACGTTTTTGTTTTCTTTTGTTGAGACAGGATCTCACTCTATCACCCCAGCTAGAGTGCAGTGACATCATCATAGCTTACTGAAACCTCAAACTCTAAGCTCAAGAGATTCTCCTGCCTTAGCCTCCCGAGTAGTTGGCCTGCACCACCATGCTGGTTAATTTTTCTATATTTTGTACAGACAGGGTCTCTCTGTGTTGCCCAAGCTAGTCTTGAACTCCTGCCCTAAACAATCTTCCCACCTCAGCCTCCCAAAGTGCTAAGACTATAGGTGTGAGCCACAGCACCCAGCTCACTTCGAAAATTTGATCTTCAACATCTCTAAAAAGAAATTCAGGGAAGAAGGACAAATTTCTCCTATTTCAGAAAGGGTATAAAAATGAGAGTTCTTTAAAAATCCCTCTCCCACCCTCAATCAGGAGGAAGGGGAAATATGACCCTTGTTAGTTAATTGCAGGAGGTTCTTACTAGACTCAAAAGAAACCCAACAAAATATTGGTAATACCATGTTCCACTTACCTAGCATTAAGTAAATGCTAAACACTTTATGTGCCTCTTTTCATCTGTCCTTCCTAATAATTCACTAAGGAAGGTAGAGTTACAAAGCAGGAAAAGAGCTTAGAGAGTTAATAGCAGACTAAATCCAACCCAGGTGTCTGATTCCTGAGTCAGATCTCTTAATCTGTTACTACTCTGGCTCCTTGAAGTGGCCCTGGCACACAGGATCATCTGATCCGTGCAATTTCCAAGCAGTGCCTTACACAAACATCCAACCTACCCTCTCCTTCCCCCTTCATTGTAACTTGAGGTGAGGGAAACTGGACCAGAAACTTGAAAAGCAAAACAAAGCAGTAATCCAGGCAGGGATCCGTACCAGGGGTCTCTGTGTCAGTACCGGCCGCTCCAAGCTCTGTCACTGCATCTTTCTGGTTTCAGACAGACTGACAACACTCTGTTCATTACAGCATCAAGATTAGGAACACGATTGAGAGCCTGGACTGTGTTGTCTTTGGATGAGTCACATAACCCCCTTGAGATGCAGTATCCTCATTTATAACTAGGACATACTGAATACCTGCCACTCTGGTTGTTAGAAGATAAAATAGGAATGTAGTTCCCAAAGTCCCAGCTCCCTGGTTTTTGATCCCTTCACCAGGGTACAAGGCACTATCAGGAGGCCAGGGTGGGAGGATCACTCGAGGCCAGGAGTTCAAGACCAGCCTGAGCAACACAGCAAGAGGATCACTGGAGCCCAGGAGTTTAAGGTTGCATTGGGCTATGATGACACTGTTGCACTCCAGCCTGGGCTACAGAGCCAGACCTTGTCTCAAAAAATAACAATAATAATATCCATGGCGCCGGGTACACACTCTTAAAAGGGCAAATTGCCTGACCTCAACTTGGTTATGAAGGCATCAATAATCCCTAAGAGAAGTCCCCTCACATTTGGGGGGAATCTGTAAGCCCCAATGCCAAAGTCAGGCCCAGGACTCATGGGTGAGATTTTCTGAGGGAATCATGTCCCTCCCCAGTTACTTAGCCCACTCCCCTGAAAGCTACAGAAATTACTTTGATGACAGTGGCCACAGACCCCCTTCCACTTTTCTTAATATGGGGGACAAGGGACGGTTCCCACAGTCAGGCCCTGGCTCCACCCCAACCCAAGCAGGATTTTCTTTAGAGAGGACTCCCTGGGCCCTCACAGGTATAGAGTCTTCTAAGGCAAGGATCCAAGGACACCTCACATTTTCTGTGACACCTCCCTGGGAAAATCGTGTTACCAAAACAGGACTAGGATGGGAATTTTCTGAGCAATCAGGCACAACCTCAGGTTCCACCGGCTCTGACTCCCAGGATGACCAGTCCCCTTACATTTTGTTGGTGTGTTGGCCCCAGAGACCCAGGCGTGGAATTCTGAAGGTACAGGGCTGGGCACCCACCCCACAACGGGCTCACCGAGATTGCAGTTGCTACAGCTTCAAGTGCCGGTCTCCTCGACTTTCCTGTGGGCCTTTTTTAAGGGGAAACTGACTCCCGAGTCCTGCACAACCCTAGTGTCCCCGGATCCTTGAAAAGTTGGACTTCCAGCTTCCCAACCCACGCAGTCTCCTGCCAGGGCCCTCCAACTTTGCACCCTCAGAAACCTCAATCCCCAACCCCCAGACACCCTGGCCCCTTTGTCCCGGTCTCGAGCCTACCCAGCCCGGGGGCCCCCGGCATGCTGGGCTCCTACACCGGCCCCAGACACCTGCAAACCCCACCCTCTCCAGTCCCTCAAAGCCAGGTCTTAGGCCCCCTCACCGGATCGCGCCCCGGCCCCCCGCCCCGACCCCTCACCGACGTAGAAGGCCGACAGCGCGATGGGCCCGCCGACCGCCTGGTCGCACAGCACCTTGGCCAGAACGGCGCGTGGCGCGCGGCCCGGCAGCGCGCGCTCCAGTAGGCGCAGCCACACGTAGTTGAAGTTGGCGTGGAAGGTCAAGGCCACTGTGGCCACGTGCCGCGTCTGGCGCCAGTCGGCCGGGCAGTCCCGCAGCCGCTGCTGCAGCGCGTCGCCGGCGGAGTAGAGTCCGGTGTAGAGGAGGACGTTGGTCGGCCACGGGTAGCGCTGGGCCGCGCGCTGCAGCACCCGCCACCAGCCCGCCATGCTCGCTCCCGCTAGCCACAGCCGGGAAGCTCGCCTGACCGCGCCCGCCGCCGCCTGGGCCCCGCGCAGATTCCGCCGCTGCCGCCACCTGCACCTGCCTGCGCCAAACGCCCAAGAGCCATTGGCGGTCGGCTCACACCCTGCCTGCGCGGTCCAATCCCGTGGCCACTGGCCATCGTGGGGGCTGAGCACTCGCAAAGTGCTTGGCCCGCCTAAGGCATTTCTCACGCGAAATGATCAGAATCGGCTAAGCCACAAAGACAGAATGTAGATCCGAGATGGAAGCGAGGTAGGATACGAATGACAGCTAGCTGGCTATGGGGATAATTTTTGGAATGATGGAAACATTTTGTAATTAGATAGTGTGATGGTTGCACAGCTTTGAGAATACCGTAAAAACTACTGAATTGTACACTTGCAAATGGTGACGTTTGTTTGATGTGAATTATATCTCAATAAATAAAAGGAGAAAAAGATGAAGGGATAGTGAAACTCAGTTATCAAAATAGCAACTCTGTATGCAGAAGAATTCATGCAAAGAATTTTCTTTGTTGTTTGTTTTTTAGAGACAGGGTCTTGCTCTGTGGCTCAGGCTGGAGCGCAGTTCAAACATCATTGCAGCTTCAGGCTCCTGGGCTGAAGGGATCTTCCTGCCTCAGCCTCCTAAGTTACTGGGCCTACAGTTGTGCCATCAGGCCCAGCTAACTTTTTAATATATATATGTATATGTTTTTAAAGACTGGGTCTCCCGGCTCGGCGCCTGTGGCTCAAGCCGCTAAGGCGCCAGCCACATACACCTAAGGCCAACCCCGGCCTGTCAAACAACAATGACGGCTGCAACCAAAAAATAGCCGGGCGTTGTGGCGGGCGCCTGTGGTCCCAGCTACTTGGGAGGCTGAGGCAGGAGACTCGCTTGAGCCCAGGAGTTGGAGGTTGCTGTGAGCTGGGATGCAACAGCACTCTACCCAGAGGGATAGCTTGAAGCTC
>CAUYTI010030252.1:0-12744 GCA_963575145.1 Galago senegalensis | reverse complement strand
GCCAGGCATTGTGGTGGGCTCTTGTAGTCCCAGCTACTTGGGAGGCTGAGGCAGGAGACTCGCTTGAGCCCAGGAGTTGGAGGTTGCTGTGAGCGTGATGCCATGGCACTCTACCCAGGGGGATAGCTTGAGGCTCCATCTCAAAAAAACCCCCAAATATATGGGTTTTATGGTTTATGAACCATAAATTGTAACATACAGAAGTAAAATTACTGGTGTCTCCCTTTCTGAGCATTTTTGAAGCAAAAGGGGAATACTAACTACTGAGAAGATGATGTCATATTATCCAGGGAACAGGGACTGATCTAAGAAGAATGTGGCCATTGGGGTGGCACCTGTGGCTCAAAGGAGTAGGGCACCGGCCCCATATACCGGAGGTGGCGGGTTCAAACCCAGCCCCAGCCAAAAAGTGCAAAAAAAAAAAAAAAAAGAATGTGGCCATGAAACATACTTTGAGAAATACTGCTGCGACAGGCCACGAAGCTGTGGTGGTTTGTGTTAAACTCGGATCTTATAGGGGTCCAAATCTTACATTCTACTCTATCCCTGGTTAGGTCTCTTGGTGAGAAATCCCATACTAATAAAATGTTCAATCTTCTTTGTTATTTGTTATGTTTTTAATAAACTGATTAGGGTGCTTGAAATTTAGGCTGAGCCTGGTTTCAGGAACTATGAATTACATAAGAGGTAAAGAAAAGGTCTTCATGTAAATGAAGTTGGAAATGCCAAGTAAGATCCAACAGTGCATTGTACGTACTATTCTCCTTCATTCCCACTAGGAATAATTACTAAGGAACTTAAATTTATAAGACTTTAATAGCAAAATATTTATTACTAAGATGATGAATATATAGCCTTTTAAAAAATTATTTTAAAAGATTAGTACTCGTGCTGAAAAGAGATAATGATGAAAATTTTATAAAAATCTAATATGTCACTAGCAGGAGTAACATCTTGGAATAATTTACCATCTAAGTAAATTGTTGGACCAATGTACAGTAAGTAGCAAAGCTATTTCATTTACCTAAAGGAGAAAAATTCCTAAAATGTATTCTGCATCAACACATCTTCTAACAATCCCCCACCTCTCTGGTAACAGGGTTTCATTGGTAGGCTCTGCTGAGTAGTGAGGACTCAGGAAAGTCTCAGCACCCAGCCCCCAGAAGCACTGAGGCAGATATCTCTGGTGATGGCATTACCTTTAATGCTCTGCACGTCTGTGTCTCGGTTCAGAATTCTACAGGAGTTCCTTGATCGTACCACCCAGTGGGAGGACCCCTGCAGGGCAATGTTCTTATGCCACTGGCCTCACTCCTAGCTGACCTATACTGATGGCTGCCTTTGGCCAAGATAGTTTCCAGTTCCTGCCTCTGGGGGCCAGGTTGGCAGGCCACTTGAAGGCCCGGCAGGGTATGTGGAGGAGCCTGCTCCCTGAGGAAGAGGCACTTGCTTTGGTGGAATTCTCTCCAGAGACTGGATTTTTGTCAGGGCTTGGTTTACATCATTTACTACTTTTGTTTAATGTCACTTCCTTTCCTAAACACACAGACACATGTGCACTCGCCTTAATATTTTTGTCCTTACTCAGGTTTCAGTTTAATATTTCATTTCACCATTTCAGAAAAGTCAATAGGACAGGCATTATCCCATTTTAAAGACAAGAAAACTGAGGTATAGGTGGGCCAAGTCCTGACATCTAGCTAGTCACATCCTGGGAACAAACACCCAGTGTTGGCTGACTGAAAGCCTGGCCCTTTTCCCACCATACTACTTTCTGTCTGCTTGCATATTTCCTCTCTATTAGCCTGTCCAGCACAGATATTTAATCTGCTGTTTTCTAAACCAAGAGGTATTTCACTAAGCCCAGGTTGTCTGAGAAGGAACATTTCTAAAGGATTAAAAACCAGTCATCTGAATCTTGACTATAGCCAGGGTCATCAAGTGAGAGGCCCTGTTAGCAATGTTAAAGTTAAGAGCTAAGTTTGGGCAGCTATAATTTTCTAATAGCTCTACAGCATATGTCCTATGTATATTTAGTAAAGGACTCTTTTTTTTTTTTTTTTTTTTTTAGACGGAGCCTCAAGCTGTCCCCCTGGGTAGAGTGCTGTGGCATCACAGCTCACAGCAACCTCCAACTCCTGGGCTCAAGCGAGTCTCCTGCCTCTGCCTCCCAAGTAGCTGGGACTACAGGCGCCTGCCACAATGCCCGGCCATTTTTGGGTTGCAGCCGTCATTGTTGTTTGGCGGGCCTGGGCTGGATTCGAACCTGCCACCTTAGGTGTACGTGGCTGGCGCCCTAGCCGATTGAGCCACAGGCGCCGAGCCCGGATAAACTTTTTTATTTATTTATTTATTCATTCATTCATTTTTGAGACAGAGTCTCCGACATCTGGGCTAGAGTACAGTGGTCTGGGCTTCAGCAATCCTGCCCCAACCTCCTGAATAGCTGAGACCACCAAGCATGCTAATTTTTTCTATTTTTGTAGGCATGGAATCTCTCTTTTGCTCAAACTGGTCTTCAACTTCTAAACTCAAGAGATTCCCCTGTCTCCTCCTCCCAGAGTGCTAACATACAGCCATGAACCACCATACCCTACGTTTTGTTTTGTTTTGTTTTGGAGCCAAAGTTTCTCTTTCTTCCCAGGCTAGAGTGCCAGTGGCCTTAGCCTAGCTCACAGCAACCTCAAACTCCTGGCTCAAGCAATCCTGCTGCCTCATCCTCCCAAGTAGCTGGGACTACAACTGCCCACCACAACACCTTGCTAATTTTTCTATTTTTAGTACAGAAAGGGTCTTATTCTTCCTCAGGCTGCTCTCAAACTCCTGAGCTCAAGCAATCCTCCCACTAAGCCCTCCCAAGAGTGCAATGATTACAGGCATGACCCACCGCACCCAACTTATATAATTTTTTTTGTCTTCAAAAATAACAACCTTCACCGTGTTTTTTGATTCATTTTGCTGTGATACAACCAACCTATATATTTTTAGAGAGAGAATCTTGCTTTGTCACTCTGGATGGACTTGAATCCCTGGCCTCAAGCAATCCTCCCATCTCAGCCTCCCAAAGTGCTAGGATTGCTGACGTAAGCCACCACACCCAGCCAGATAAACTTAAAACAAATATATATGCACATATATATACATACATAAAGATAAAAAAAATTTTTTTGAGACAGAGTCTCACTTTGTCAACCTCAGTAGAGTGCCATGGTGTCCCAGCTCACAGCAACCTCAAACCCTTGGGCTCAAGCAATTCTCTTGCTTCAGCCTCCCAAGCAGCTGGGACCACAGTGCCCAGACATTTTTTTTTTTTTTGGTTGTAGTTGTTATTGTCGTTTGGCAGGCACAGGCCAGATTCGAACCCACCAGCTCCAGTGCATGTAGCTAGCACCCTAGCTGCTGAGCTCAGGCGCCAAGCCCATAAAGATAAAATTTTTAAATATGTATAATGATATTTAAATATATTTGCTACATGGAGATACAAAGAGTTATGGAGAAAACAAGAGGATGGGAATATAGCATTTGAAAGGATGGTTGGGGGCAATACTCGTAGTTCAGTGGGTAAGGTGCCAGCCACATACACAGAGACTGGCGGGTTCGAACCTGGCCCAGGCCAGCTAAAACAACAATGACAACTGCAACAAAAAAAAAATAAGCAGGTGTTGTGGCAGGCATCTGTAATCCCAGGTAGTTGGGAGGCTGAGGCAAGAGAATCACTCAAGCCTAAGAGTTTGAGGTTGCAGCTCGGCGCCTGTGGCTCAAGTGGCTAAGGTGCCAGCCACATAGACCTAAGGCGGCGGGTTCGAATCCAGCCCAGGCCCGCCAAAACAACAATGAAGACTGCAACCAAAAAATAGCCAGGCGTTGTTGAGGACACCTGTGGTCCCAGCTACTTGGGAGGCTGAGGCAGGAGACTTGCTTGAGCCCAGGAGTTGGAGGTTACTTTGAGCTGTGATGCCATAGCACTCTACCCAGGGGCTCAGCTTGAGGCTCTGTCTCGAAAAAAAAAAAAAGAGTTTGAGGTTGCTGTGGGCTATGACACCACAGCACTCTACCCAGGGTGACAACTTGAGAATCTGTGTCAAAAGAAAAGAAAGAAAGGATCATTGGTATTGATAGCGAAATAATAGAGAAATTATTAACTCAGTTTTTCAGGAAAGGCTAAAATCGATCATAAGAACCACACTACCCCTTCTTGTTTTTCCCCTCCCTCTTGCTGACTGGCACTCTGTGGAGACTTTGTTTTCATAACATCAGAAAAGAGCAGACAGAAAGGATATGTATATCTTTCCCTTTATATTCACCAGCTCACTGCCTTTTAGAATCTGTTTTATGGAGGGGCATGGTGGCTCACACCTGTAATCCCTGCACTCTGGGAGGCTGAGGCAGGTGGATTGCCTGAGTTCACAGCCTGAGCCAGAGTGAAACGTCATCTCTAAAAATAGCCAGGCATTGTGGCAGGTGCCTGTAGTCCCTGGGAGGCTAAAGCAAGAGAATCACTTGAGCCTAGGAATTTGAGGTTGCCATGAGCTATGATGCAGTGACATTCAACGGCAGGTGACAAAGTGAGACTGTCACAAAAAAAAAAAAGAAAAGAAAAAACAATCTGTTTTATAGCCTCAAAGAGTTCCTGAAGAGTCCTTGGACTTATAATAGGGTGCAAGTTTCAGGCCTCAGCTGTATCTTTTTTTTTTTTTTGAAGTTTTTGGCCAGGGCTGGTTTTGAACCCACCACCTCCAGCATATGGGGCTGGCACCCTATTCCTTTGAGCCACAGGAACCACCCCCCTCAGCCATATCTTAAGGGCAGAATCACCAACACGATCAAAACCACCTGGGATAAGCCTATGTCCAATAGCAAGGCAGCTGCTTATCATCCAGCCACTGAGAAGGCAGAAGGAGCAGACACAGCAGTTTCACAGTGCCTTGTTAATTGGGCTACAATCTCTATTTTTCAGCACTAGCTTTTCTTTTATTTATTTATTTATTTTTTTTGAGACAGAGTCTCACTATGTCACCTTCAGTAGAGTTCCATGGTGATACAGATCCCAGCAACCTCAAACTCTTGGGCTGAAGAGATTCTCTTTCCTAAGCCTCCCAACTAGCTGAGACTACAGGTGCCTGCCTGGCTATTTTGTTGTTGTTGTAATTGTCATTTAGCAGGCCGAGGCTGGGTTCAAACATACCAGCTCCAGTGTATGTCCCTAGCCACTGAGATACAGGCACCAAGCCACTTTCTTCTCTTTCTTTAGAAGGCCACACCATCTCCCTGCTTTCTTTTCTCCCTTTCTTATTTGTTCTCTTCTTTTAAGAAGATAAAATACATTTTATACTTTTTTTCTGAGACAGAGTCTCACTTTCTTGCCCCCACAGGCTAGAGTGCTGCGGCATCACAGCTCACAGCAACATCAAACTCTTAGGCTCAAGACATTCTCTTATATCAGCCTCCCAAGTAGCTGCGACTCCTAGCACCTGCCCAATGCCTGGCTATTTTTAGAGATGGGGTCTTGCTCTTTCTCAGGCTGGTCTCAACCCTGTGAGCTCAGGCAATTCACCTGCCTCGGCCTCGCAGCGTGTTCAGATTACAGTGCCTGGCCTAATTTTTTTTTAAGACAGAGTCTTACTCCATCACCCTTGTCTTACTCCATCACCCTTGATAGAGTGCCATGGTGTCCTACCTCACAGCCATCTCAAACTCTTGGGCTCAATTTGAGGTTGCTGTGAGCTGTGATGCCACCACACTCAACCAAGGGTGACATAATGAAATTCTGTCTTAAAAAAAAACTCTTGGGCTCAAGCAATCCTCTTGCCTCTTGATTAGCTGGGACTACAGGTGTCTGCCACTATGCCTGGTTAGTTTTTTTTTTTGTTTTGTTTTTGGCCAGGGCTGGGTTTGAACCTGCCACCTCCACCATATGGGGCTGGCACCCCACTCCCTTGAGCCACAGGTGCCGCCCAGCCTGGCTAGTTTTTTGTATTTTTAGTAGGAACAGGGGCTCTCTCTTGCTTAGGTTCATTTCGAACTCCTGAGCTCAAGCAATTAACTGGGCTTAGCTTCCCAGGGTGCTATGATTACAGTCGTGAGCCACTTTGTCTGGTCAAATTTTATACTTTTTTATCCTAATCTTGGTTTGAAGAATTCTTTCTCAAACCCACATGTATTAGTGCCTCCACCCTAACAGTAGGTAAGTTTGTGAACTACTTAAAATGGTGCCTTTCTGGCTCCATGCCTGTAGCTCAAGTGGCTAAAGTGCCAGCCACACACACCAAAGCTGGCAGGTTCGAATCCAGCCCGGCCCACCAAACAACAATAACTGCTACATCCAAAAAGGCCAAGCATTGTGGCAGGTGCCTGTAGTCCCAGCTACTCGGGAGGCTGAGGTGAGAGAATCACTTGAGCCCAGGAGTCAGAGGTTGCTGTGAGTCGTGATGCCACAGCACTCTACCCAGGGTGACAATTCCATGTCTAGTCATCTGCACTCTCTACAGCTAGAATGATTTTTCTAAAATACAATTTTGGAGCTCCAGTGGTGCAATCGGTTAGCGCGCAGTACTTATACAGCAGTAAAATACAATTTATTTTTATTTTTATTTTTTTTTGAGACAGAGCCTCAAGCTGTCCCCCTGGGTAGAATGCTGTGGCATCACAGCTCACAGCAACCTCCAACTCCTGGGCTCAAGCGATTCTCCTGCCTCCACCTCCCAAGTAGCTGGGACTACAGGCACCCGCCACAACACCTGGCTATTTCTTGGTTGCAGCCGTCATTGTTTGGTGGGCCCGGGCTAGATTCGAACACGCCAGCTCCAGTGTATGTGGCTGGCACTCTAGCCGCTTCAGCCACAGGTGCCGAGCCACAATTTTTTATTTTTTGAGACAGAGTCTCACTTTGTCACCCTGGATAAAGTGCTGTGGCGTCACAGCTCACAGCAACCTCCAGCTCTTGGGCTTAGGTGATTCTCTTGCCTCAGCCTCCCAAGTAGCTGGCTGGGACTATAGGCTGGCTGTTTTTTTGTTTGCAGTTTGGCCAGGTCCCTGTTTGGACGCGCCACCCTCGGTATATGGGGCCAGCACCCTACTCGCTGAGCCACAGGCGCCGCCCAACATTGGGCTATTTTAGAGAGGAGGTCTTGTGAGCTCAAGGGATCCGCTGGCCTCCGACTTCCAGGGTGCTGGGATTACAGGTGAGAGCTGGTTCAAAGCTTTTAGCATTAAATTGAAGTCTTTCCACTCCATGCCTGTGGCTCAAGCTGATAAGGTGCCAGCCACATACACCTGACCTGGTGGGTTCAAATCCAGCCCGGTCTGACAAACAACAATGATGGCTGCAACCAAAAAATAGTTGGGCATTGTGGCACCTATAATCCCAGATACTAGGGAGGCGGAAGGAGGAGAATCGCTTGAGCGCAGGAGTTGGATGTTGCTGTGAGCTGTGATGCTACAGCACTCTACACAGGGCAACAGCTTGAGGCTCTGTCTCAAAAAAAAAAAATTGAAATCTTTCCCTTAATACAGCGGTTCTCAACCTGTTGGTCGTGACCCATTTGTAACAAAATACAAATACATCCTTCATATCAGATATTTACATTAGGATTCATAACAGTAGCAAAATTACAATTATGAAGTAGCAACAGAAATAATTTTATGGTTGGAGGTCACCACAACATGAGGAACTGTATTAAAGGGTTATGGCATTTGGAGGCATTAGGAAGGTTGAGAACCACTACCTTAGTACATTGGGCCCTATTCCAACTCCTTCACATAATCTGGCAGTTTCCAAAAGCCTCTTACTGTTTCTTGTATCCCAGCCTTCCAAAAATTTGGTTTGTTCTATCTGGTAAACTCTTTAAACCCTTCTCCATTTGGAAAACTGGCATGCAAAGTTCACCTCTGACTCATGGAACACCTCCAGAAAACATTCTTTTTTTTTTTTTGGAGACAAAGCCTCAAGCTGTCACCCTGGGTAGAGTGCCATGGCATCATCACAGCTCACAGCAACCTCCAACTCCTGGGCTTAAGCGATTCTCTTACCTCAGCCTCCCAAGTAGATGAGACTACAGGCACCCACCACAACACCCAGCTATTTTTTGGTTGCAGCTGTCATTGTTGTTTGGCGGGCCCAGGCTGGATTCGAACTAGCAAGCTCTGGTGTATATGGATGGCGCCTTAGCTCCCTGAGCCACAAAACATTCTTCTGCATGCACCACACCCTCAACCAATTAATTCATTTCTTTCTTTCTTTCTTTGCTTCCTTCCTTCCTTCTTTCTTTCCTTTTTTGAGACAGAGCCTCAAGGTAGAGTGCTGGGTAGAGTGCTGTGGCATCACAGCTCACAGCAACCTCAAACTCTTGGGCTCAAGCAATTCTCTTGCCTCAGCCTCCTGAGTAACTGGGACTACAGGTGCCTGCCACAATGCCCGGCTATTTTTTGTTGCAATTCTCATTGCTGTTTTAGCTGGCCAGGGCTGGGTTTGAACCTGCCACCCTTCGTTATATGGGGCTAGCACCCTACCAGTGAGTCACAGGTACCACCCAATTTCTTGCTTTTTAAAAATTCACTCTGCTCACAGAACCTTCAGTCACTATGGAGAATGAAATAGAGGCCTACTTCCTTTGCTATTAGGTCTACCCATTCCTGGCTCTATTAGCACCTAGCACTTTTCAACATCATTGTCAGTAATGTCATTGTTCCAGTCTTCCCCTAGATTATGGGCTCCTTTTAAGACAAAGTCTGGATCAGTGGTTAGAACACTGGCCCCATATACCGAGGGTGGCAGATTTGAACCTGGCTCCAGCCAAACTGCAACTACAAAGAAATAAAAAAGGAACATTATTTAAAAAAAGACAAAGTCAGAGCCGCTCCATGCCTCAGTGAGTAGTGCCCCAGTGAGTAGGGCACCGGCACCATATACCAAGGGTGGTGGGTTCAAACCCAGTCTCAGCCAAACTGCAACAAAAAATAACTGGGCTTTGTGGCAGGTGCCTGTAGTCCCAGCTGTTGGGGAGGCTGAGGCAAGAGAATCACCTAAGCCCAAAAGCTAGAGGTTGCTGTGAGCTGTGATGCCACCACACTCCACCAAGGGCAATAAAGTGAGACTCTGTCTCTAAAAAAAAAAAAAGACAAAGTCACTATCTTCTCATGTTTATATGCCCAGAGCATAGCCCAGTGCCTGTCAATTTAAGACATATTCATTAAGAGATAACTTTGATGGGGGCAAGACATGATTGTAAAAGGGACTTTACCTAACAAATGTGATCAGTGTAACCTGGTTTCTTGTACCCTCAATGAATCCCCAACAATAAAAAGAAAAAAGAGAGAGAGATAAGTTTGAATACAGGTTCCTTGCAACGAACCAGATAGAAACTGCAATTCTTCCGTTCCTCAACGCATATATCTTTCCTATCCCACAAACACATATATACATCACACACAACATAAATAACACATACAAGAGTTTTTTTTCTTTGCTTTTTTTTTTTTTTTTGAGACAAAGTCTCATTCAGTCACCCTCCTTAGAGGGCTATGGCATCACAGTCCACATAACCTCTAACTCTTGGGCTTTGGCAATTCTCTTGCCTCAGCCTCCCAAGTAGCTGAGACTACAGGCACCCGCCATAAACCCTGGCTATGTTTTTGTTGCAATTTGGCCCGGGCCGGGTTTAAACTTGCCACCCTCAGCATAAGGGACTGGCACCCCAACCACTGAGCCACAAGCGCTGCCTGACACCCATCTATTTTTTTTTTTTTTTTTTTTTTTGCAGTTTTTGGCTGGGGCTGGGTTTGAACCCCCCCCCACTGGCAAACGGGGCTGGCGCCCTACTTCTTTGAGCCATAGGTGCTGCCCCCGTCTTTTTTTTATTATACTTGTCATGGTTGTTTAGCTGTTCTGGGCCGGGTTGGAACACGCCAGCCTTGGTGTATGTGGCTGGCACTGTAACCACTGTGCTATCGGTGCTGAGCCCACCTGGCTATTTTTTAGAGACAGGGTCTTGCTCTTGCTAAGGCTGGTCTTAAACTTGGGAGCTCAAGCAATCCTCCTTGGCCTACCAGAGGACTAGGAATAGAGGTATGAGTCACCTCACCTGGCCCTGAATTTTTATCTTTTTTTTTTTCATTTGGTAATTTATTATTCTGCACAAGAATATGCAATAGCATTTCTGAATCTACATTATTTATATTCTAGGTTTGTAGAAAATGTTAAATATATTTTTATTTTATTTCATTTTTTTATTAAGTCAAATACACAGAGATCATGAATACATTTATGCATATCTGGGGTACAATGTGTTGACTTTTTTTAATACAATCTGACATGTTTACATCAAACCAATCAACATAGCTTTCATCTCATTTACTTGATTATTGTGTTAAGAGATTTATGTTCGGCTTGGCGCCTGTGGCTCAGCCGAACCACATACACCTAAGGCACCAGCCACATACACCTAAGGTGGTGGGTTCAAATCCAGCCCAGGCCTGCCAAACAACAATAATGGCTGCAACCAAAAAATAGCCGGGCATTGTGGCGGGCACCTGTGGTCCCAGCTACTTGGGAGGCTGAGGCAGGAGACTCACTTGAGCCCAGGAGTTGGAGGTTGCTGTGAGCAGTGAAGCCATAGCACTCTACCCAGGGGGATAGCTTGAGGCTCTGTCTCCAAAAAAAAAAAAAAAAAGAGATTTATGTTCTACACTTGACAGATTTGACTTGTACCCTTGCAATATGCTCCATAGTTTATCTTTTTTTAATTTAATTTTGTTTTGTTTTATTTTTATTTTGAGATTTCTTGTAGAGACAGAATCTCATCACCCTTGGTAGAGGGCCTTGGCGTCACACAGGTGCCCGCCACAAAGCTTGTTTATTTTTTTATTACAGTTTGGCTGGGTGGAGTTTGAACCCCCCATCCTGTGTATATGGGGCCAGAACCTTACCCAATGAGCCACAGGTGCCACTCACAAATTTATTTTAATGTGTACACAATGGAACCCTCAAGAATGAAAACTCAACTCCCCAATGGAGTTCAGAAGCTTGTACATCTTTTTGTTAAAATGGGTTATGGGAGTGGGGCTCATGGTAGCTCATGCCTGTAATCCTAGAAGTCTAGGGGACTGAGGCAGGTGGATTACTTGAGCTTAGGCCTTCAAGACCAGCCTACGCAACAGTGAGACCCCTTCTCTACTAAAATAGAAAAACTAGAAAAACTAGCTGGGCCTTGTGTTGGCCACCTGTAGTCTCAGCTGCTCAGGAGGCTAAGGCAAGGGTATCATTTGAGCCCAAGAGTTTGAGGTTGCTGTGAGCTGTGATGCAAAGGGCACTCTACTGAGGGGAACAAAGTGAGACTTCGTCTCAAAAAAAAAGAAAGTTAGTGACTATTCTTTTCTATTCTGTTTTTTTTTTTTTTTGAGGCAGAGCCTCAAGCTGTCCCCCTGGGTAGAGTGCTGTGCTATCACAGCTCACAGCAACCTCCAACTCCTGGGCTCAAGCGAATCTCCTGCCTCAGCCTCCCAAGTAGCTGGGACCACAGGCACCTGCCACAATGCCCAGCTCTTTTTTGGTTATAGCTGTCATTGTTGTTTGGCGGGCCCAGGCTGGATTTGAACCCGACATCTTAGGTATATGTGGCTGGCGCCTTAGCCACTTGAGCCACAGGCACCGAGCTGGTAGTGACTATTCTTATTTTTAATTCTTCTTTTTTCGAGAGAGTCTCACGCTGTCACCCTAGGTTGAGTGCTGTGGCATCACAACTCACAGCAACCTCCAACTACTGGGTTCAAGCGATTCTCTTGCTTCAGCCTCTCAAGTAGCTGGAACTACAGGCGCCTGCCATAACACCTGGCTATTTTTTGGTTGCAGCTGTTATTATTGTTTGGTGGGCCCGGGCTGAATATGAACCCGCCAGCTTAGGTATATGTGGCTGGTGCCTTAGCTACTTGAGCCACAGGCGCCGAGCCGCTTATTTTTAATTTTAACATGAGCAAAGATTATGCATCTTCATTAATCATCTATTTAATCTTTTTTTTTCTTTCTTTTTTTTTTTTTTTTTTTTTTTTTTTTTTTCATTTTTTGGCCAGGGCTGGGCATGAAACCACCACCACTGGCAAAATGGTCCAGCGCCCCACCCGTTTTAGCCACCCGCTCCACCCTACGTTCGAGAAATTTTTTAGATTTTTTTTTTTTTTTTTTTTTTTTTTTGCAGTTTTTGGCCAGGGCTGGGCTTGAACCCACCACCTCTGGCATATGGAGCCCGTGCCCTGCCTTTGAGCCACAGGCGCCACCATCTATTTAATCTTTATAGCCATTCAGAGTGTAGTTTTAGGAATCAGGTCCATGTTGTTATTTAACCTCATTGAGTCTCAGTTTCCCGGTAATAGTACCCTTCCTAAGTTGTTGGAAGGATTATATGAGATAAACAAGGCACATAGCAGTTCTTGGCGCATAGTATAAAATATTGCTCTTATTATCTCTAATGCATGAACTTTAGCAGAATATGTGGGCTCGGCGCCTATAGCTCAACCGGCTAAGGCGCCAGCCACGTACACCTAAGGTGGCGGGTTCGAATCCCCAGCCCAGACCCGCCAAACAACAATGATGGCTGCAACCAAAACATAGCCGGGCACCTGTGGTCCCAGCTACTTGGGAGGCGGAGGCAGGAGACTCGCTAGAGCCCAGGAGTTGGAGGTTGCTGTGAGCTGTAATGCCACGGCACTCTACCCAGGGGGACAGCTTGAGGCTCTGTCTCAAAAAAAAAAAAA
>CAUYTI010030247.1:0-16453 GCA_963575145.1 Galago senegalensis | reverse complement strand
ATCACTCGTTTTCTTCTTGCTAATACGTTTAAGTTCTCTATGGATTCTGGTTATTAAACCTTTGTCGGAGACATAACCTGCGAAAATCTTCTCCCATTCTGATGGCTGTCTGCTTGCCTTACTTACTGTGTTCTTGGCTGTACAGAAGCTCTTTAGTTTGATCAGGTCCCAATAGTGTATTTTTGATGATGCTTCTATTGCCCAGGGTGTCCTCTTCATAAAATATTCGCCCAGGTCGATTTCTTCAAGTGTTTTCTCTACACTTTCTTTTAGTACTAGACCTAATCCAAATTTTTAATGCAGGGCTTATATATTTTTTTTTTTTTTTTTTTTTTTTTTGAGACAGAGCCTCATGTTGTCCCCCTGGGTAGAGTGCCATGGCATTACAGCTCACAGCAACCTCCAACTCCTGGGCTCTAGCGAGTCGCTTGCCTCAGCCTCCCAAGTAGCTGGGACCACAGGCGCCTGCCACAACACCCAGCTATTTTTTGGTTGCAGCCGTCATTGTTGTTTGGAGGGTCCAGGCTGGGGATTTGAACCCGCCACCTTAGGTGTATGTGGCTGGCGCCTTAGCCGGTTGAGCTATAGGCTCCGAGCCAGGGCTTCTACCTTTTACCACTTCTCACCCCCTGCATAAAATTTGTAGTTTATAGGCTCAAGTTCAAGTAGGTGCCTGCTTCTCCAAGTCGAAAATCTGGAATTTATATTTTTTCTTTGCTACCTTGACAATAAGGGAGGAGTTAGTTTATCTTGTTAGTTGTTCCTGTTTCCTTTCATTCCCACCTGTAGGATGGGAATAATGGGAGAAATCAGGGGAATCTGGGGGGAACAAAAGCTTACAACACTACCAGTGACAAGCAGTCCTTCATGGAGATGTGCAACAATATATTCTGCCCCTCTATGAACTTTGAGTTTCAGTCCCACATGGGCTGGCTATATGGCTTCCCAGTTCCACGCCTAGCAGCATGTTCAGAGTGAGCTGGTGCAGAGATGCCAAAAAATGCAATATCACTTATCCATTCTAAAGATTGAGAATGGAGAGGGAAAGAAGACAATGGAAGTCACCCTAAAGACCATCCAAGACACTGTGACTGTTCAGAATTTTGGTGTATCTGAGTCCTTCCAGTACAGCAATTCCATGGAGATTTTCAAGTCCACATTCTCAGAAATCTTCATGAGAATACCTAGCATTGCTAAGAGGAGAGCCAACCAGAATGATACAGAGCAGTTTTATTTCACGAAAATGAAAGAGTACCTGGAGGGCAGGTACATCATCACCAAATTACCAGCCGAACATTACCTGCAAAAAACCCTAGGAGAGAGTCAGTGGACAGATTGCAATCTAGCCACGTGTAGCTCAACTGTGAAGAAACAAGACTCCAGCCAAGCAATTTCTTTGGTGGTGGACAGCTGTATCCAGTTTATCAGCAGACATGGACTACAACATGAAGGAATTTTCCAGATGTATGGATCCCAGGTGGAAGTGAACTACATCAAAAATGCCTTTGAGAGAGGAGAGTACCCCGTACCTGGGGACCAGAATGACCATGACATGGATTCCATAGCTGATGTCCTGAAGAATTATTTCCAGTGGCAGGAACACCCTCTCTTCCCCAGGGAAATCTTTCTTGAACAATTGGTCTGTGTTACAATGGAAACCCTGCAGGAGAGAGCTCTGTATTCCAAAAAGTTCTACTGGTCCTGCCCAAAATCACTCTGCTAATCATGAGATATGTCTGCCTCCTCATTCAGTTAGTAGCCTCCCCAGTGAACAACTGAATTGGGCCTTGATTTAGCTCCTGGAAGTTCCCAAATGGACTTGGGTCTATTTGTCTATCACATAAAAAAAAAAAAAAAAAAATTGTAAAGCTCTTGCTGCCCTCAGTGCTAGACTATAAAAATACATTGTTAAAAAAGAGAAGATGCCTTTGGGAAAGCATGTGTATCAAAAAAGTAGGATGACTGCCACATGTGCCACATGGGATGGGTTCAAATTCAAACGCAGCTAAAAAATGCAAAAAAAAAAAGTTGAACAAAGTCTTCATATCATTTAACTAAGTAAATAAGGTAAAGAAGGAGAAAAAAATAGACAGGAACTACACATGCTTATCAGGATTCAGATTAAGTTTAAAGATGTTAACCCAGGGCAACACCCATTGTGATATCATCTATGTAGAACATGTCATGGCTTTATCCTAGAATGTTGTAGAATCCAGGCTTCTGTTCATCCTCAAACAGAAAAATGATCTCCCATTCGTGCTTTATTCATTACATGGATGGGTGAGATTGCAGTCACTAGGCTCACACAACAGTTGATATTTTGTACAGCAGTGACATTCAAGGTGCATTCTGGATGGTGAAACAGTGTAGAGATACTTAAGTATAATGTTCTTTGTTCTTTTAAAAAAAATTTTTTTTTTGAGACAGAGTGTCACATTATCACTCTTGGTAGAGTACTGTGTCATCACAGCTCACAGAAACCTCCATCTTCTGGGCTCAGGTAATTTTTTTACCTCAGCCTCACCAGTAACTTGAACTGCAGGCACCCACATAAATGCCCAGCTATTTTTGGTTGCAGATTGGCTTGGATTATTTTTGTAATCACCACCCTCTTCGTGAGCCACCACTTCAAACATCAAACATGGGATATATTTCAAAATACATTTTCTGGCCAGGAGTGAGTCTTCTTGCCACTTATTTTGGCAATTTCAGAGGCCAAGTAAGTTGGACTATATGAACTTCTGAATTGGAAACTATGTTCAGCACTGAAGAATGAAAAATGGCTAGAGGATATGCAGACTTCTGGCATGCCAGCTGAGGGAAATGGTCACTTGAGGAGAATACTTAAAGTTTGCTGTGAGCTATGATACCAGGGTACTCTAACAAAGGCAACAAAACAAGACTGTATTAAGAAATCAATGGAAAAAAAAATATTTGTATTGTACTTACTTCTCATTTTCCTTATAAGACAAAAATTTTATTGATTACAATCAATAAAGTTCTTTCGAATCTACAATCACAGCAACCTCCAACTCTTCATTCAGTTTTCTCACTATCTGGGACAGGGGCAGGCCACAATGACTGGATATACTTTTTACATTTGAACACAGATCAAGCATTAAAAATTTTCTCCCAGAGTAGCTATCAACTGGAGAAATTATTCTCTCCTAGGAGTATTTTTTCCTATAACCCATATTAGTCAAGACTACAGATTTTAAACAACTCTGACCCTTTGGTATCTTAGATACTTGTAGTCACTCTAAATTACCCACATAATGAATTCTTGACTCAGATCTGGTTTTTCTGTGCACACTAAAATTTCTAGATTTTATACTCCACCATTTCTGTTGCCTTTTTAAATCTGGGTCAATATCCCCTTGCCTTAGGCACTCTAAGAACAAGGACCAGACATTTCTTTATGAGCCCTATCTATCAGAACAACTGGAAGTCTCCTAAGGAACTAACCTCAAACAAATTGTCCTGACTCATTGTTCAATCCTCCCTCCAGGGAACACAATAAATCTCCTCCCTTTTTTATTATAAGATTCCATCTGCCTACTGAACTTTCCTTGTACTTTCATTTTTGGAAACTGTACCTAGCAAAATTTCTTTCTTTCTTTTTCTTTCTCTCTCTTTCTTTCTCTCTCTTTCTTTCTTTCTTTCTTTCTTTCTTTCTTTCTTTCTTTCTTTCTTTCTCCCTCTCTCTCTCTCTCTCTCTCTCTCTCTCTCTCTCTCTTTCTCTTTCTTTCTTTTTTCTTTTTTTTGAGAGAGAGCCTCATTCAGTTGAGTGCTGTGACATTATCTCTCATAGCAACCTCAGACTCTTGGGCTCAAGCAATCCTCTTGCCTCAACCTTCCGAGTAGCTAGGATTACAGGTGCCTTCCAAAACACTCAGTTGTTTTTAGAGAGGGGGGGTCTCACTCTTGCTCAGGCTGGTCTTAAACTCTTGAGCTCAAGCAATCTGCCCACCTCCAAAGTACTGGTATTACAGGTGTGAGCCACTACATTTGGCCTGTGATAATTTTCTAATCATTATTATCCTTTAAGACCTTCACACTTTGGAAAAGTACTAGTCAATTATTTAGCAGAATATTGCATAAATTTTCATGATAGATTACCCATTTTTGTCCAGAATGACCAAGAAGTGATGAACCCTTCTTGGAGTATCATATCAGGGGTACAAAATACCAATTTGTCTTATTACACATTTATTAATTATTATATAATTACTAATATAGCATTACATATCATGTCAACTTTGCTCTCTTAATGTTCTCTCAGCTAAATTCAGACTTTTTGATGTGAAATGATGAAGTATCTTCATCAATAGGCTGGACGTGGTAGCTCACACCTATAATCCCAGCATGTGGGTGGACTGCCTAAGCTTACAGGTTTGAGACCAGCCTGAGCAAGAACAAGACCCCCATATCTAAAAATAGCTGAGCGTTGTGGTAGTCCCAGCTACTTAGGGGGAAGAGACAAGAGGACAAATTAAGCCCAAGAGTCTGAGGTTGCTGTGAGCTAAGACACGATGGCACTCTACCGAGGGTGACCAAATGAGACTCTGTCTCAAAAATAAATAAATAAATAAATAACTTCATCATTTAGCGAAGCCATTATTAGTTGTTATTATCTTACTTGCAGCTGGACACATAGGAACATGTATACCAATACTTCAAGTTATTTTCCTTGTCCCCATTGTACCTTATCTCCTGTCTAACATAATGAATAACTTAATTAGGAACTCCTGAATTATATGTTTATGACCAGTGAATATGGTCAATTTATGGGTAATCAGAGTGTCAGAGTGACAGAATTATCTTTTCATCTTGTTGACTTGTCAATTTACTGAAACTAACTGGGAAGTCTATGATTAGAACAAGAAAACTTTTAGTGATGAAATTAAAGAATGGAAAGTTAGAAGGAATTAAAGGGATTAAAAGTGTACCTTCTTGAATAATTATAGACTATTTTTTGTCAAAATAATGAGAGCTTTTCATTTATTGCTTGAGCATTTTGTAAAGAGCATAATTCTTTGCAAGGTAGCTCTACTTAGCTATCTCTATTTTTATATTTAATTCTACTTAAGACTGAGCTGATATCTCTGAGATTATTTTTCCCAATTATTCTATCTACTGTGAATTTTCTGAGGAAATATATAAATAGTAATTACTCTAAAATGGGCAACCTTCAGATCATTTGAAAATGCTTGTGTCAATTTCATAATACTGGTTATCATGATAAGGCCAAGGATAGAAAAACTCTGTGGTATGCCTATCCTGTCCATATCGGTATCAGTTGTTCATCTCTGAAATCTCTGAATCCATTCAAGTGTTGTTATTCATACACATTCCTTTGTTTTTTTCTAGGAGGGTATCCTGAGAAGTGAAATGGTTAGTAAAACACTATTATAATAAACACCCTAAGTTCCAGTGATAAAACAATTGAACTTCATTTTTAACTCAAATAATAGTACAAATCAGATTTTTCTGGTAGGTGGATAACTTTATTCCATGTGTGATCCAGTGCCTGAGGCTCCTGACATTCTGTGGCTTTGTTATTCTTTGAGTCCTCTGAGTCTAGTTGGCTGGAAGAAACACCTGTTTCATAAAATCCCTCTCTGGAAAGAAGCTTCATTATTTTCACTCACAGCACACTGGAAAAATTTGTCATATGGCCCATCTAGACAAAAGATGCCTAGGAAATATGACCATTAGTGGGCTGCCACTTCCCAGAGTTTAGCCTAACATACAAAGATAAAGTATGGTAAGCTTGTTAGACAATAGTCTCTGCCATCAGTGGCTTTGTTAAATACCTTCTCAAATGCAGAGATAATACATGTATGTTCAGGAAATTTCTCTAACCTAGTATTCTGGTACAGGGTCTGGAAACTTTTTCTGTAAAGAGCTTGAAGATTTTAGGATTGGCAGGTCATATGGTCTCTGTTCCAACACCTGCTATTGTAATATAAGAGCTGCCTTATATAATAGTAAATAAGTGTGGGCTATGTTTCAATAAACTTGATTATGTACACTCGAATTTGAATTTTATATACTTTTCCTGTAAACAAATATAACCATTCTGTGTTTTTTTTCTGTTCAAAATTTTATTTATTTTTTTTACATCTCAGACATATAAAAACATATATTTTCAGACAAGATTTGGCCTGTGTACTGTGTTTTGCTGCTGACCTCCAATCCAGCATCACACTATTAGGTGGTGAGATTGGTATAGCATGACTTGATTTCTCTGAATACTTGCTAAGTCTTAGTACTCATTGCTTCCCTACTCCCCAAATCTGCTAAAAACCTATTCATTACGAATATATTCTAGATATCATATGACATGTAAGTAAATTTAGCAAGTTGAATATTGCTGTACTTCATTAAGAACCCATGAAATACAATTAATTATTTTATATGCCTTATTTTATATCTTCAAAAACACTCTATCATGTAGCTATTATTATCTTCATTTTACCATTGAGGTTGGCAAAGCCCAAGGTAGCAAAGAAGAATTTTGGCCATATTTCATATAGCAAGCAGAATTCAGAATTCAAACCCAAGTTGGACACAAGAGCCTATATTCTTTCACCATAGCACATTTTCTGGCCATAGAGGTGTGAACTCATTAAAAGTTGATGGCTATTCTTTTTTCTCTCTCTTCACCTTTGTTCAGGCTCTATTGAAATTTTCAAGTCTATTTTATCCCTTTCAACTTGAAAATACTAGTTCTTCACTGGAGCTGAAATAGCATAGCTAATGCCAAATGACAATAAATATAGTGAAGTAATTCAGTAAGAAGAAAAATGTCTTATTGTGGAGAGTGGCCCAAGAGTCGTAATGGCCATTCTTGACGTAGTGGGCAAACTAAAAACCTTGTGGGTAAGAGCATATTTTCTCTTGGGAGAAAAAGACAAAAGCAAGTAGAACTTAAGAAGCTGTGCCCTTGAAGTCTACAGAAATGTTGGCCTTGTCCGGTTACTAACTAATGTAATAGTGTGATCTTGGGTATTACACTTAGCCTCTCAGTTTTCTAATATCAAAACTGCTTACTGAATAAATTTATACTCTGACCTTTTACATAGGAACTTGAGGTAACATCAGTGAATCAAATTTAGCACCTATTTTGCAGAACTCACTAGGTTGCTGATCAGCATGAAATTGCTCCAATTAGGATATTCAAAAGTTCTTTGAGAATTACAGATATTTCACAAATAAAAGCTATTGTTGCAAATATTCTAGATTTTCCCACTCATAAATTATGCTCAGTTAAGCTCACAGCATGCTAGTGCTCTTTCTATGGAATATAGAATCTTTAATGAGAGTAATGTTATTTGTCCTTTCCTACATTGTATAGATTTTTAAGGAATGAGTCCATTAATCTCTGTTTATATTTGCCCTTTGGGCAAAACTGTTATGAAATAATAGGATATTCTTTCCCCCAGAATAAAGATACATTTTACAATAAACCTATGTCATTGGAATACTATATAAATTTCTAAACACATATTAGTGATTTTGGAGGAAAACGTAGTCATTTTTACAACTCATTGCCTCTTGAGTGGTATTTCACGGGAAAGTTACAGGTAAGATGCAAAGGTGTGGTGTCACCAGTAGAGGGGAATCAGTATCTATGTACCATAGCCTTTCTCTTAGACAGGAAAACTCAAAGCAAATGGATATGCACAGTATTAAATAGCGACAAAGAGCTAGAAAAAACTGTAGAAACACATCCTGCAACACACAAGTTTCTCATTTGCCAGACTATTTCCTTTTAACCATTTGAGTCTTCTCACATTTCCGCTGCAGCTGGAGCACATCGCAAGACATATCCTGCCTCTTAGGAATTTTGGCACAGGGCCTTGCTTCTTTATCACTTGACTTTCCTCTAGGCATCTCATCTGATTTGTTGTATGGAGTGTCAGTTCTGTCTCTATTGTTGTCTTTCTCAGAAGCAAAATGTCTAATCTACTCTTCAGAGACAGCTGTACCTTCACTGATATGGGGTGGCAGGGAGGAGAACGGAGTACTGGATGCCATTCTTCTTTATTTTTTGACATGGAACAGTTGAAATTTGCACTGTGAGAGAACATAAGCAAGATACATCTTCTTGTGAAATGAAAAGGTCACATTATATTTAGGGAGTCTTCACCAAGATCTAACCAGATCTACACTTCACCGAAATATCAGAGGAAAGATTTGTTAAGGATTGATGATTAGTGATTGACTTCTTCAGATCAGTCACACGAGTTAGAATCTAAAATGTTCACTAAGTTTGACCCAGTAATATAACCTCTCTGAGTTATAATCCTATATAATAGGTTGACAAATGTACATCAAGAAATATGTATCAATATGAGCCATAACATTATTGTTTGAAAAGCAAATGTGTATCAATGATGGGATGGTTAAATATATCAATAATTTACAACTTTAATATTATACTGCTATGAAAATTTGTGGCAGATTTATATATACTTATACAAAGAATCTATCGTTGCATCAAAAAACAACTTATGGAATAACATGTATATTTTGAAATCATTTAAGAAAACAGTGCATGCATGCCTGTATAACTACATATGAGAATTGTGGCTGGTGCCTGTAGTCCCAGCTACTTGGAAGGCTGAGGCAAGAGAATCACTTGGGCCCAAAGTTGCTGTGAGCTGTGACATCATGGCACTCTACTCAGGGTGACAGCTTGAGACTCTGTCTCAAAAAAAACCAAAACCAAACAAACAAAAAACTAATCTACTGATGGACACTCAGCTTGATTCTGTGTCTTGACCATTGTAAACACTGCCACAGTGAACACAAGAGTGCTATCTCTTCTAGATATTGATTTCATGTCCTGTGGCTATATACCCAGGAGTAGGATTGCCAAATTGTGTAATAGCTTGATTTTTTGGTTTGTTGAAGGGTGAAGAAGAAGGGGAGATGTTGGTCACCCCTATGATGCTTCTTACAACCGTACTTGTGAAACTTACTAGCAGTTTGTACCATTTTTTTTTTTTTTTGGTACAAATGAGCTGGTTTTATATACAAGTTATATACATTTATTTTTGTACAATGATCTGGTTTTATATGCAATTTGAAATATTTTCATCAAACTGGTTAACATAGCCCTCATGGCACTGTCTTGGTTATTGTGTTAAGACATTTATATTTTACGTTTAGAAAGATTCACATGTACCCTTGTAAGATATGAGCTTTAAAAAAAGAATATAAATGTCTGTATATAAAACCAGCTTATTGTACCCCAGACTGCATTAATGTACACAGCTATGATTGAATAAAAAAAATGGTACAACTTCTAGTTATAAGATATATAAGTTCTAGAGACCTAAAGTACAGCATGGTGACTATAGTTAATAATAATGTGTGCTTAGTTATACCACAATAAAGCTGAAAAAAATGGCAAAAAGTATACTTAAACATTTTTTCCAAAGTGAAACAGGCAAAACAAAACACTTTATAGGTTTAAAAAAAATTTCTACAAGCTGAAGCTGGCCCCCAGCCATTCATTTACTATCCCTGCCATAAAAATTTAACCTTTGCAAATAGTGCTCATGTACATTTAATCCACACAGGTTTTGAGAAGCAATATGAATTTTTTTTTTGTTTTACCAAAATAGCAGCTTAGATTGAAGGGTGTTTTAGTAATTGGTCCAGTTTTACAGCTCTTGTAAATGGCTGGGTAAAGTTTTAGACATAAGTTTACTTACTCTAGGTGTACAATTCTTTTCCACATACCCTGAAGTGTTCAAATGATACTTCTCAATCTTGTCTAGACCAACCCTATAACACTGCTTTCAGGAATTCCAGATCATTCTCTCTGATTCTCCCTCCCTATGTTCTACCCCTCCCATCATTTTGTTCTGTTTTTCTCTTTATATTTGCCTAATTCTCTTAAACACATTGCTGAAAAAGGCTTCAGGTTTACATTGTCCTTATGTAATCCAACCAGAAAGAGATAAATTTTCTTTACCAGTTTGCCTTTCATATATACAATTCCAGGGAAGGAGTCTAATTAGTTAAATTCTTGTAACCAAAAGTCTGAATAGGGTGACTGGTTGTCTCATTCTATTGGGTTAACTAGTGTGCCCTGACAATTCAAGTCCTTCCGGGAAATGTAGAATGTAGCTTTATTTAGAAGCAGGGTCACAGAACATGTAATTAGTTGAGATGAAGTCATGCTGGGGTAGAGTGGGCCCTTCATTCAGTGTGACTGGTGTTTTTATGAAAGAGGAGGAAAGACACAGAGATTAACCTGCATAAAGGAAGACAAAGCAAAGACACACAGGGAGAAACGCCATGTGATGATGGAGGCAGTGACCAGAGTGTTGGGTCCACAGCCAAGAAGCATCGCCAATGGCCAGCAACCACTGGATGCTGGAGAAAGGCAGGGAACAAATTCTTTCTCTGCTTTCCCAAGAAGAAGCCAGCTCTGCTGACACCTTACTTTTGGATTTCTGGCCTCCTGAAAAAGCAATATGGTTTGTGGTACATTGTATGCCAACCCTAGGAAACTACTACACCCACCATAACCACACAAGTGGTGGAGGGGCAGTTGTTCAAATAATGGAAATGGTAGTATTTGAAGAAAGGGTAGGAGAAGAAACGTTGAGCAAACCAAAAAAATAAAGAAAGAAAGAAAGAAATTCAATCTGGGTGAAAATTATACCATATAAAATTTCAAAGCATCATTTCAATGTTGGATACATAATACTTGACACTCAAAACCAAAAAATTATGAACTATAATAACACTTAAGATCAAATGACTGAAGAAAGAAAACATACAATAGAAATACATACACCAAACAAACTCGATGTTGTGATTATCACTTAGAAATTCTAAAATAACTATGTTAATAGAGGTAAGGATATGAATGATTCTCCCTCTCCTATGTTCTACCCCTCCCATCATTTTGTTCTGTTTCAGTTAAATACATCTGTTAAATACATTTTCATCTGTTTCAGATGAAAAGTTTCAGTTAAATACAAGAGACAGAATAAAAAATTAAAAAAAAATGGACAAGTCAAGATTGATTGTACTTTTACCAAAGGAGGATGGAGTACAGGCCAGATGTAGAAGTAAAGTTTAGGAAGGTTGTCATTCTATTTCTTGAACTAATTGATGAATCCATGAATGTTTTTTCTGTATCTTTCCAAATTAATAATGTGGTACATTTTCTAACATATGTAATATGCCAATAAAAATTATTTTAAAATCTACAGACTGATAACTGGCTAAAATAAAAGCATATCCTAGAGTTGATGGAGAGGCAGTAATTGCTCTAACTATCAGCAATTTCTAAGTGTGAATGCAATTTGGGGAGAAAAGTCAATGTCTTCCTCAAGAATAAATGATAAATTAGTAGGAAAGGCCGAGATTATAGCCTAGAGTAATAACTCCAAAAATATTTTTCTAAAAGAATGAAAAGAGAAACAAACACAAAATGGAACAAAGAAACAATTATTGTTGTTCAAGTCTTTTTAGGGGGCTCAGTTCTTTTACACACACACACACACACAGAGTAAATTCTATGGTATTTAAATTAGAAGAAGAGAAGCAATCTTCTCATACTAGGTTCTGCCTTTGATTTACTGTGTGTTTTCTGAAGAAAATTTTTTTTCTTCTCCTATATCCCTGAAAAGAACACTATACATATTTCCTATAGCTACACAGAGCTCAACTAATGGGAATATTCCATTTAGGTTTGTTCAGATGTGAACTTGTGGGCATGTCTGGCATCGTTCTTGACATTCCAAGTCAATGTCCAAACCAGTTGACACAAAGCCGGCAATTTAACAGAGTTTCAAGAGCGAACAGGTTCTATTTCTATTGTGTCTTAAGGCAAGCCAGAATGGTCTTTCATTTTGATGGACGAACATAGATATTGACAGAAGGAAAGCCAAATGGCTTATTTAAGAACCACAGAGTTGAGTTAAATTTTCCTTCCCATTATTTTAAATAAAGAAATCTATTGAGAGTTCAATATATATTTCCAGTGTGGTTAAAGTAAATACTTTAATAACATTTTAAAGAAAAAAATCAAGACTCTTTGTTATTCTACTTCATAAAGAATTCACAAAGGGATCAGCTTAGGGAAAATAAAGATTAAATAATGTGGCTGGGTTTTATGCTGGGAAAGTGGGTCGCTTATGCATACATACACAATCATTCATTCAACAAATACAGACAACTCCTGCTGTTTGTAAATTAAATTATATGGTTCCCTCAGCTGCCTACGGTTTAATGGGCTGGGAGGATACACACAAGCACTAAGCCATGTAACAGTGCAAAATGATTGTAGAAAAATACTAAAATGAAATGACAGTGAAGTGTATGATTAAAACTACCAACTGGAGGTTCACAGGGGAAGTTATGACAGGGGAAATCACAAATTAATTGGGCCTTGGAAGACAGCAAGGAATTGGATTGGAAGAGCAAAGGGCTTTGGGGTTTTTATTCTACCAATCCGAGGTGCAGATAGGACATGAAAAAGTGTGTATGTGCATGTCAAGCTTTGATTAAGAGAAGAGAGAATTAAAAAATAACTCCAGCTTGGATAGGGACTATAAAAAGAGAGGCCTGGAAGACAAAGTTAAAGATTTGGAGAAAAGCCATGCAGGCAGGGTTATGAATGTTGTTTAGATTTTAGACAAAATGGCAGAATGAAGACAACTTGGAGTAAAAAAAATGCATATATTTTGACGTGAAAGATTTGGATTTGAATCCCAGTTCTTCTAAATATATGTATGAATCTCTAGTTCCTCCGTATAAAAAGAAGATAATAATATTATCATATAGATTTATTATGAGTATTGAATATAATCATGTGTATGAAGTGGCAGAGCCATATAAACTCTTGATACATGTTAAACATCATTCCACATTTCCATTTTATTCTCTACATAGTCGAGTGTTATAAATAATTTTGTGTAGGCTAATGAGTTGATAAAGACAGTGTTTTAGGAAGATAAATCTGACAGCAACTTGCAGGAAGTGTTGAAGGAAAGAATACTAGCTATAAGCCATTTTATAGCGCAGGGAACATACAAAAATACACCTAGAGTAGTTTCTCTGGGGAGGGGTCCATTAGCTGTCAATTTTTGAATGAGTCCATGACTTCCAAAAAGGTGAGATCGCTGTGTGTATTACAGAAGAGGCTAGACTATGAGAAACTGAGGAAGAGAAATGGAACAACATAATAAGTGGTACTTAATCACTGCATATCAAAATTTAAAAAGGGATTTAAAATAATACTGAAATTTTAATCTTGTGTCACTGAGAATATCATGATAATATTTCCAGGGAGGGGGGAATCAGTTTGGAAAGGAAGGAAACATGTTTGGCTTTAAACATGCTTCGTTTCAGTTTCAGGAATTTGCCAGAATTGCTAAATGAAACCCTTCCTAGACAGCATTTTATCTGAATTTAGGGTGTAGGTCTGGGCTGGAGATAAATGTAGTTTAAGGCTGTGCTTCTCTGATTGTACTTCTGCTCAACGGTATGTGGCAGGAGGCCAGGGGTACATCAAGCCACATGATATAATGAGATAACTTTTGGAAGCATATTCCAAGATATTGGGAAAAGGTTTTAAAATTTGTGGAATTAAGAAAAAAATTCCCTGCACTCATGCAATGAAGTATAATGGAATAGAAAATAAAGTCTACCAACATTTTTAAGGTTAAACACAGGATAGGATGAATCTTTCTTAATTAACGATTGCTGCCATAAGTAATTCAGACAAAAATTGTGAGAAAGCTGCCCCAGGAGGTTAATTTTCTGAGAGCAAAAATGAAGTAAAGCCAGCAGAGGGACAAGGACCAGATTGTCAGTATACTGAGAGTTAAGAGGTTGAAGGAAGACGGTTTGACTAAGAAGAACTTCTCAAAAGGGCAAGTAGATGCATCATAAAAATAAATTGTCAGAAGCCTGGAAAAGAGGGTTTTGAGAATAGATGGCCTACAGTGTCAGATGTGGCAGGGGAGTCAGATAAAGTGAAGAAAAGTCACCAGGGATTAGAGTCTTCTTCCTAAAATCTCTTTATAGTAATATTACAATGCTCAGGTTGTACATAAGGATGCTTGGGTTGTGTTCTAGAATATAAGATTTAATGCAGAAACTTTTCCACCTGCAGAAAGGCCCTTCTGGAGATCTATAATCAATCATAAATGAGAATCCCTTAGGCAGATCATTTATTTTAAGTGCTTTTTGCTCTCCCCTTCACAGCAGCATAGAGCATCCTTTCTCCAAATCTTGGAATTTGACAGTCTCATCCACTTCAGACTCTATTAGAAGTTGAATATAGTTGAAAATGGAATAATTTATAATCTCAAAACTTAGCACTTTAGGAATAATGTTATGATAGATCAATTTTTGCAGTTGTTATGGAAGTGGCTCAAACACCCAGAGCACTGTTATCCAGCCTCCCACAGTAACAAGAATGAAAACACAAAACAAAACGAACTGGACAAAACAAAAACACAAAAACAACAACACAAACAGCGAACCTATCATTATCGTTATTGTGGTTTTTGGAGAAGGAGAACAATACACATCACTTTTATTTTTTTTAAGCTGTTACAACTTCCAAATACACAGCATAAGCATTCTTGGAAGTCACTGTATTAGGAGGAAATACTCGTGACAAGGTCACTTTGTCTAACACTCACACCACTTCTCCAAAGAATTGCAAACAGTGCACAGACAAGCCTTTGGCAGTGGGGAAATGGGGAAAAGGAGCAAGCACTGAACGGGAAGTCAGTTGCTTCCACTGCTCTGTGTGGTTCATGCACGTGACCTTCGCTCTACAAATCTGAACTGGTCTGTGGGAAGTCACGAAGACAATACCACCCCACCCTAATTTATCATGCTGGGCCTCAGTATAGTAATTCACAAATGGTAGGCAATTATATCTTTCTTCATAAAACAACTGTTAGGATTCTATTTGATAGCATCTGTAAATGTGCTTAGCATCTGATAGGCATTCAATGGGATCAGCGTGAGTTCTTTCCACCGTTCTCTTCTACCTAAGGGATCTTTTGGAATAATCAAATAACATAGGCCATTATAATTTAAGCATTCATATGACATAAATGTAAGGGATTTGGAGGGAGGAGAGAGAGAGACATATTGAATGAGAGAAATTAAACAAGTGATTCCTCTTATTAGGAGATTAAATTTAAAGAGAGATGTAGGTTGGAAGACAGCTCAGTGGAAGACACTGAATATAGATGAAATTTGGCAATTGTGCAGTTCCCAAGATGATCCCAAGGTCTTTGAGATTGACACAGCCAGTCAATATACATAGATGGATAGATTACACACACCCATATGTGCACACATGTGTACATATACACACACATTTTCTTCAATATATATGAGAGAGAGAGAGAGGCATCCAAAACTCTCTCCCATGTAAATAATAAACAAAATGGCAATAAAAGAGATTTTATTATTAAAAATACCAATAGCTCTGATTTTCTCATAAATTAGGTGCCATAGACTGAATATTTGGTTCATCCCACCCACATTCACCTGTTGAATCTTAACCACCAAGGGGATGGTATTTAGAGGTGCAGCCTTTGAGAGATAATGAGGTCATGTGAGTAGAGCCTTCAGAAATGTGATTAATGCCCTTATAAAAGAAACCCTAGAGAGCTCTCTCATCTTCTTGAACCATGTGATACTAGAAGTTAGCAATTTAAAACCTACAAGGAGACCTTCACTAGACCTGGATGGATCACTACAACCTGATCTCACACTTCCAACATCTCAGAATTATGAGAAATAAATTTTCTGTTATTTACAAGGCCTAGAGTACTTTGTTGTAGCTGCCCAAACTAAGGCATAGAACTATGATTCCCCTTTGAATAAGATAAGAAGATATTCATGCAAGAGAACTCTGTTTTATGCTAATCACTTGAGTACAACCATCAAATGCTTCGGACTCTGACCCACGTAATTAAAGAGTTATGTGCATGTTGATTTTTTCTATTTTAAATGATTTTCTTGACCTATTAATGAGTCACAATCTGTACTTTCAAAAAAAAAAAAGCAACAAAATAGCAAGACCTCAAACTTCTTTAGTAGTTTCTTTTATATATAGTGCTAATAACAATAATATCAGAAGTGAATGCTATTTTTTGAAAAATCTGTTTATTAATCAGTGCTTACTTTAGGCATTATTTTGGTATCTGCTCTGCAAAGGTTGTATAATTAGGTGTAAATTTCTTTTCTTTCTTTTTTTTTTTTTGAGACAGAGCCTCAAGCTATCCCCCTGGGTAAAGTGCCATGGCATCAAAGCTCACAGCAACCTCCAACTCCTGGGCTCAAGCGAGTCTCCTGCCTCAGCCTCCCAAGTAGCTGGGACTACAGGTGCCCGCCACAACGCCCGGCCATTTTTTTTTTTTTGGTTGCAGCCATCATTGTTGTTTGG
>CAUYTI010030244.1:0-14277 GCA_963575145.1 Galago senegalensis | reverse complement strand
ATCACTACTTATCCATTAGAATGGTTCAAAATGAAGAACACAAACAATTTCAAGTGTTTTTTTTTTTTTTTTTGAGACAGAGCCTCAAGCTGTCCCCCTGGGTAGAGTGCTGTGGCATCACAGTTCACAGCAACCTCCAACACCTGGGCTTAAGCGAGTCTCCTGCCTCAGCCTCCCCAGTAGCTGGGACCACAGGTGCCCGCCACAACACCTGGCTATTTTTTTTTTTTTTTGGTTGCAGCCATTATTGTTGTTTGGCGGGCCCAGGCTGGATTCGAACCTGCCATCTTAGGTGTATGTGGCTGGCGCCTTAGCCACTTGAGCCACAGGCACTGAGCCACAATTTCAAGTGTTAACAAGGATTTGGAGCAACTGGAACTATGATACCTTGCTGGTGGGAGTGTACATGAGTATCACTTTAGTTTGGCAATATTTACTAAAGCTAAACACACACACATGCCTGATAATCCAGCAATTTCTCTCCTATTTTCACCAAGAACCATGTACAAGAATGTCTAGAGCAACACCAGTCAGCCTCAAACTAGAAACAACCCAAAATGTCCATCAATAGTTTATAGGATGAAAACATTGAGACATGTCTAATCATTGCAAGAATATACAGAGATGAGAATGCTACTTACAACAACTCGGGTGAATCTCACAAACTTAATGTGAGTGAAATAAGTCACACACAAAAGAACACATATTGTATGATCCCACTTCCATCAAGTTTAAAAACAAGCAAAGGTATTTTAGGATGTTACAAGTCAAGACAACAGTTACTCTGAGGGTGAAGTGGCTAGAGGGAGGTATAAGGGAGCTTCTGAGGCGCTGGTCATGTTCTATTTCTTTACCTGGTTGTTGGTTTCATGGATATGTACTTTCTCAAAATTCATTCAGCTATGCACTTATGATTTGTATAATTTTCTATGAATGTTGTAGTTCAATTAAAAAGGTTTAATGTTGAAAATGCGTTCCAGCTACATTGGCTGCATTGGAGAGAGTCAATCTCCATGGAATGGAGAGAGTCAATCCTCAGGCAGAGAGCCAGTGGGAAGCTTCTGGAATAGCTGAGGCACCTCCTCGTCCTTTTATTTTCTACTCAGTGTGCTACATGTGTTTTGATGACTGTTTGTTTCCTTCACACAGGTTAAACAAATCAAGCTATTGGGAGAAGACGGATGGATGGGAGGGGGTGTCATAAGTAAGAGCTCCCTAAATAACTCAAGAACAAAAACTGAGGCTTTGAAATCTCTTCCACTCCATCCTCTCTGTGAAATCAGTCTGGCCTCAGGATTGGATATATGAAGGTCAGAGCAGGTGAGTCACTTGCTTCCTTAACCACTGAGAATATTTTTCTCACTCTGTGGATTCAGCCTCCCTCCCTCCCAGACACGGGGGCTTAGCTTAGGATAAGACAACATGCATCCTTTCCCAGAGACTCAATATTCTTTTCTGTTACCTCTTTTACGTCACCTAAGTCCTTCTGGATCTCCAGGAAAGGAACTGAGGGCCTGGGGGCCCAAAGACAAGGAAGGAGCTGCTGAAGAGGTCACTGTCCACTGGGCAGAAGGGATCCTCCAGATCAGAGTATGTGTGGCTGAACACTTGGAAGCTGGGAAGTCAGCCAGTGTTTCATCTTTTGTTTTTTCCTCCTGGGGCTTCCTGTCCCAGAGGTGGATGGAAAGGGGTCATGGGGACTTCCTGGCCTCTACAAATAAACCTTTCCGTTGTCGTTGGCTGAACAGTACTTCCAGGCCAGACAGACCAGGTTGATGGGCAGTAACGGAGACAGTAATGCTGCCTTCAAAGGAAGCTTAGGTCTGCATGAAGGAAGGCTAGGCACTGCTGAGGTGAGAAAGTGGTCATGTTAAGTCCAGAACTGGACCACCCCTTGCTGAGGGATGAGTGGAAGGCTGGTGGAGGGAGAAGCAGCAGAAAATGTGAGGGTTGGAATGGCCTCAAGAGTCATCTAGTTTGTTCTCTGAGGATTCCCAGTACCCAGACAGACTCTGGCACATAACGAGTGCTCAATAAATATTTACTGTCTAAATGAGTAAATTTAGTCTAGCATCTTACTTTAACTGAGTCAGGGAAGCAAGACCCAGAATGGAAAAGAAAGTTTCCCAAGGACACACAGTGAATTAACATCAGAACCTGAACTAGAGCTCAGGGTTCCTGAATCTCACACGTGTGCTCTTTCTATGGGTGACAAGCAGGGCTTAGGGGAGGGAAGCAGCATTCTCCTCCTTCCTCAAGCCCAAAGAAACAGAGAACCTTACAGAACCACTCAGAGAGCATGACATATGACCCTGAAGTTGGGGGATAAGATATGGAATTTGACATATGCTTCAAGAATTTAAAGGTGAGAGACTGAATGGAATTTGTAGGACAAGAAGAGAGATGGTTGTGCCGAGAGAAAACTGTTCTCTCACTGACCATGGGGCAACAATGGACATTTCTTAGGGACAGATATGAACCTGGAAGAAGGGAGATGGCCCAGGATCTTCTTAAAAGTGACCTGTCCTCAGCTCGGCGCCTATAGCTCAACCTGCTAAGGCGCCAGCCATGTACACCTAAGGTGGCGGGTTCGAATCCCCAGCCCGGACCCGCCAAACAACAATGACGGCTGCAACCAAAAAATAGCCGGGTGTTGTGGCAGGTGCCTGTGGTCCCAGCTACTTGGGAGGTGGAGGCAGGAGACTCGCTTGAGCCCAGGAGTTGGAGGTTGCTGTGAGCTGTAATGCCACGGCACTCTACCTAGGGGGACAGCTTGAGGCTCTGTCTCAAAAAAAAAAAAAAAAAGTTGATAAGAATAAGAAAAGCCTAGCAATTATCTTTTCCTTTTTGGAGGGAAGAAAAGTAGAGAAAGGTTGGGGGAATACTAAGCATGGAAGGTAGAACTTAGCAAAAAAGGCAAGAAAAAAAATATGAAGAATAATTGGGTCAAAGTTCCTCTTTCAAAATATACTCAAAATCAAGTTCCTTCCTTCTCGAAAGTTTTCCAAATTAATTCGAATTTCATTTGTGACCCAAATATTCAGTTTCAGATAAAAGTTGCTTAGAAATTTTAGTTATTTCATAGGTATATTCTGTGTTTTCCATCTGGTTTAGTATTATTTCTCTCTTCTGTAGGCCTTTGCTCACCTGTATGTGTGCGTTTGTGCCTCTGCAGCTCATCCGAACGTGTGAAGCGTTTCCCACAGTATGACCAGGTACACATGAATGGCCTCTCACCAGTGTGCCAGCGCAAGTGAGCCCGTAGGTGTGAGGTCTTGCCATATACTTTACCACAGCCTTGGATGTGGCATATGTGCTGTTTCTTTTTGCCAGGATCCCCAGAACCCCTGAAAGTGAAAATAGAACTATTTATCATTCATTCTAGAGTATAGTGTCAGCCTAACTCACAGCAACCTGAAACTCTTAGATTTAAAAGATCCTCTTGCCTCAGCCTCCCAAGTAGCTGGGACTATAGGCAGGCAACACAATGTCCAGTTAATTTTTCTATCTTTAGGCTCGGCGCCTATAGCTCAACTGGCTAAGGCGCCAGCCACGTACACCTGAGGTGGCGGGTTCGAATCCCCGGCCCAGACCCGCCAAACAACAATGACGGCTGCAACCAAAAAAAAAAAAAAAAAATAGCCGGGCGTTGTGGCAGGCGCCTGTGGTCCCAGCTACTTGGGAGGCGGAGGCAAGAGACAAGAGACTCGCTTGAGCCCAGGAGTTGGAGGTTGCTGTGAGCTGTAATGCCACGGCACTCTACCCAGGGGGACAGCTTGAGGCTCTGTCTCAAAAAAAAAAAAAAAAAAATTTTTTTTGTGGGGTATAATTTGATAAAAGGCATTAGAAAACTGGTGATATCTACTGAAGCTAACATACAAGTACCCTATGATCCAGCAGTACTGCTCTTGTATATATTCCCAACAGAAGTAAGTGCTTATATCCACCAAAACATGGACAAGAAGCATTCCTGAAGGAGCCTTCTGAGTAGCTGAAAATGTTTATATATCTTGACCTGGGTAGAGGGTTACAAAGACCCTCTCAACTCTGGTCAGGCTTGTTTTAGCCCTCATATCTACTAGGCCTCGACCTTGGCCTATAATTACTGCAGAGTCTAAGCACAAATAGCTTCAACCTCCTCCCCACCCCCGCCCCCGGCAAACACACACACACACACACACACACACACACGCATACACACATACCTTGAACACACACCAGCATGTTCCTAGGTCCCTAGGTGGCTTCGGCCACCTTAAGTGCCTGCCTGGGAAAGTTCAAGGCAGCCAAGAGAATGTACATTTGTTCTAGTTATGAACCTATTATGGAGCAATTTCACTTCTTGGCTCTCATTCTTTTTCATTTTCTAAAGTCAAAGATTCAGAACACATCCACTTGCTAATCAGATTTGTTTGTTTATTGAAGGATTGTGACTTTTTGATTGATACATCATTTAAAAAAGATTTCATACATTTAAGGTGTATTCTTTAAAATCGAGAGTAGTGATTATCTTTTCACATCAGATGTTATATAACATATATTTGTAACATCTCCTTTACTAGCCTGAAGTGAACTTCATAGATAGGATCTTATGTGAAAATATTTTCACACAAAAATAATACTGTACCTCGATGAAAGTATTTCAGAATGTGTGTGAAAACATTACACTGTACCCCATGTTTGTATTGATGTATGCAGCTATCATTTAATTAAAAAATTACAAAAAAAAAATAAATAATACTGTAACAGCAATATCAAGGAGAAATAAAAAGAAAGCAATTTATTTTAAAAAATTGACTTCAATATGTAAATATTGGCTATGTTAAAAGACATAATGAAATTGTGAGATGTTCGCACCTGCACATAGAATCACGCTGAATGCAAGTGCTCAGATACAGCTTGACAGGTTGTATTGGTGAGCTGTTAGAGTTGCAGTTTTCTGGCAGGGCTTGGTGGCTCATGCCTGTAATCCTAGCAGTTGGATTGCCTGAGCTCACAGGTTTGAGACCAACCAGAGCCAGAGTGAGACTTCACCTCTAAAAATAGCTGGGCATTGTGGTGGTCACCTATAGTCCCAGCTATTCAGGAGACTGAGACAAGAGAAGCGCTTGAGCACGAGAGTTTGAGGTTGAGCTATGACACCATGGCTCTCTACTGAGGCTAAGTGAAACTCTGTCTCAAAAAAAAAAAAAAAAAGAATTGCAGTTTTCCAACTTTAAAGAATATTTTAATGGTCTGGAGTCCCAGCTACTTGGGACGCTGAGGCAAGAGAATTGCTTAAGCCCAAGAGTTTAAGGCAGGGGTCCTCAAACTTTTTAAACAGGGGGCCAGTTCACTGTCAGACCGTTAGAGGGCCAGACTGTGGGCCCCGAGACATCGCTGCTAAGCAGGACAGGCAGCGGCGGCAAAAACACCTGGCGGCCGGATAAATGTCCTAGGCAGGCCACATGTGTTTGAGGATGACTGGTTTAAGGTTTCTGTGAGTTGTGATGCCATAGCACTCTACCCAGGGTCAATAATAAGACTGTCTCCAAAAAAAATTTATTTTTAAGGAAACAATCTGTACTCAATGCAATATTTGCTTTCTTGGGAGATTCAGTGTATATTAAAAGCACCCAAAAAATCTTTTGTGTGTATATATAAAAGGGAGTTGTGTCCTAAGCTTAAATTACTATAATAGGTTTTTCACCTACATGAATGTGAATGGTGGGACTTCAGAAAGTCATGATGGTGGGGGACAGTTCTTGGTTGTACTGGTCCCTTGCAGGCATCTTAACATCCCTTATCACCCCAGCAGTGAATGCTAATAGTGCCCCCAAATCATTGTGACAATTTAATAGTTTGGTCATAGATTTCCATAACATCCCTAATTAGTGATTTCAAACAGGGATTGTTAAATTTTGGTGGTCATAATAATCATTTGGGGAGCTTGTTTAGAGTGTAGATTCCTTGATCATGCTCTCGGAAATTCTGATTCAGTAAGCAGGGGATGGGGCCCTGGAATCTACATTTTTTAGAGACTGCCTTTGGAGTTCAGTCCTTCAGAACTCAATTTTGACAAGATTTGCTTTATTTTTTTGTAGAGACAGAGGTGAGGTCTTGAGGTCCTGGCCTTAAGCAATCCTCCAGCCTGAGTGTCTCAAAGTGCTAGGGATTACAGCCACCTCACCCAGAAAGCTTTATTGCTTTAGACAATAGCCATGACACTCAGCTTATCATGTTCCACTTAAGAATCTCAGCAGAGACCAGTTTACCCCTAAGAACCTCTATATTTGGGAAAATTGGGTGGTGCCTGTGGCTCAAAGGAGTAGGGCACGGGCCCCTTGTACCAGAGGTGGCGGGTTCAAACCCGGCCCCGTCCAAAAACTGCAAAAAAAAAAAAAAACTATAAAATTGCAGTAGTGGTGTTGGCAATAAATTTTATTAATGTCGCATTACTAAAAATGCCTTTAGTAGTTGAGAATTACACTAATACTGTTGAGTATGTTTTGTTACTCTACTGATTATATAACAGAAATAAGTTTTACAAGTGATTAAATAGAGTATAAAGGAGGAGGGTGAGAAAAACAATGGACAGTGTTAGAGAAGTTGGGGAAAGTACTTGGAGGTGACGGGGGGCCCCAGGTTAATTGTCACCTATCAAGGAATTCAAGTGGACAAAAAGTCAAAAGGAAATAGCATGCCACCCTCCCGACATCCCACGTAGATGACGTCAGTTTTTCACTAAGGGTTGAGAACCAAGCACAGCTCTGGAGTTTGAACAGAAGACTTCTTTTACGAACAGAGTATATTGCTCATCCACTTTGACTAATGTACTTCTTTCCTAATCCAAGTTGTCTAGAGCCAATCTGCTTGCTGAATAAGGAGCAGGGAAAGTGAGTAAGAGAGTCTTGAATAATATTTAATGGGGGCTGTGAAAAAGAATCTGAATCTTACCTTCGCATGGCTGAGATTACTAAGTGTAGGACTCTGGGCAAATCACATAATCTCTCTGTGCCTGTTTTCTGCTCTGTAAGGTGGGTAATAATATGGTACCAACTTCACAGGCTTGTTGTGAGGACGAAGTGAAATCCCTAATGTAAAGTGCCTGACACAAGGAAGGCACTCAAAAATGCTAAGTTTTTTTTCTTTCTTTTTTTTTTCTGTTTCATTATAGAAATTTTAAAATATTCAGCCACATTGAAAGAACTTTTCTGAGAACATCTGTATACCCATGAAGTAGATTCTACCACTAGTATTTTAACTACACCTGTCTTCTCACCTACCTGGTCATTTTTCCATCCCTCTGCCCCTCCATTTAGATATCTGATTTGTTTTTTCAGGGTAACATTTTACGTAGGAGGAATTAAGAGAAAGTTTGGAGCAATTCTGAAGAGATTTGGAAGTGGGTCCCTCTCATGAAGGAGAGAAGGTAAGAGATAATTAGATATCTGATTTTTAAAAAATGTATTTCAGGCCAGGTACAGTGACTCACACCTGTAATCCCAGCTCTTTGGGAGACCAAGACAGAAGGATTACTTAAGGATAGGAGTTTAATACCAGCCTGGGCAAAATAGTGAGACCCCCATCTATACAAAAAGTGAAAAAAACTAGCTGAGTGGGGTGGCACATACCTGTAGTCCCAGCTGCCCAGGAGGCTGAGGTGAGAGGATCATCGAACCCCAGGAGTTCAAGGTTACAGTGAGTTATGATTATGCCACTGAACTAAAGCCTGGGCAACAGAGCAAGACTCCATCTCTAAAAAAAAAAGGGAAAAAGTATTTCAAAATAAATTTCAGACACTGGTATACTTCCTCTAAACTTACACAACATACATAAGCAGTTATTCTTACACTTCTTTAATAACCAGAATGATCCTGTACATCAGATTGTCAATAATCTATCTTTCCCCCAGAGAATTCTAAATAAACAGCCATATTTCCTTCCTCTGACACCCCCTTTATCTGGGTTACCTTTCCTCTGTTACATCATTTAATGCAGATAGTTTCCACCCATTTGGGCCACACTGTCCTTTTGGAAAACACACTCAATGGGCACAACTGAGTATAAGGGGCGGGGTGTCCCTCCCACCACTAAGGACAAGTAGCCGCAATAGCTGGACTCAGCCAGTGACCTGACCCACCCCTGCTCCACTGTTTATTTACTGCATGAGTAGTGTTTGAGATCCCTGAAATTCACTTCTATAACTTACGAGGTTGGAAAAGACAAAAGTAAGGGGGGAAAAACATCTCACAAAGAATGAGGATTGGGATCTATAAATTAGTTTATAATAGCCTGAAATCATTTCTGCTTTTCTTTATCATATTGAAGCATTCTTTGAGAATGGCTGTGATGCTTGCTGCAGGAGGTAATAACTTAAGCACGATGAATGCCATTTAGGTAAGTGGAGAGAAAGGAAAGTGGGAAAGAAAGAAAATGCGAGTGCTAGAGAGACCGAGACAGTTAAAGCAGAGGGTGGATGTCAGGCAATGCTAGCTGACTTGTCTTTTCCTGTGAAATTATAGCCTGAGACATGGTTGCTAAGCTATGCTGTGTCTCCCGGCTTTCCCTAAGAAGAGCTGTGTTGTACTCACTCCTAGGTGGAGCCTTTAAGATGGGCCTGCTTCCTTTTTGCCTTCGTGAGGATGAAAAAGATGTCCTGTGGTCCAGATTCAGCTGAGTATTGAGGACAGTGTCCTAGAGGTTATGGTTGAGAAATGAGATGGAAGGAACCTAAGTGGTTGCATGGAGCAGCCTGGAACTCGGGAAGTGAAGTGTCAGTTAAGTTAGCCGTTGCATTTGGGAGTCTTCATTTATAATGGCTAGTATTACATTAACTACTATGTGTGTATATTAGGAAACAGAAGGAAATAAGGTCAAAATCTGGTAATGGAGGGGTTAGAATGCCAGGAGATTTTAATCTCATAAGCAAAGGAAATTTTGCAAGTCCTTACACTTTCTGTGGTGGAGCTGTGTTTCAGGGCATCAGACAGCAAATAAAGCCTCCACTAAGAGATGATTGCAGTGAAACAAATGTGAGCCTTAAAAGAGACCGACCAGGATATTGAGCATGGAAATGAAGCAAAATGAAGAGGAAAGAAAATCACCAAGAGATATTACAAAGAGAGGTTCTATTAATGGGCACAGTATACACTTAGAAGAGGTAAGACTTAGTGTTTGGTAGATGTATCGAATGACTACAGTTAATATTAATCTGTTCATTTCAAAATAGCTAGAAGAGGCTAATTTGAATGTGCCTTAGCATTAAAAAGATAAATATTTAAGGTAGTAGATATCTCAATTACCCTGCTTTGATCTTTATACATTATGTGAACATATCAAATTGTATCCCCCCAAATATGTACATCTATGTATCAATTTTTAAAAACCCAAAAAAGGCCAGGCTCAGTGGCTCATGCCTATAATCTTAGCACTCTGGGAGGCCAAGGTGGGTAGATTGCCTGAGCTCAGGAGTTCAAGACCAGCTTGAGCAAAGTGAGATCCCCATCTCTACTAAAAATAGAAAAACTAGCCGGGCGTTGTGGTGGGTGCTTATCATCCTGGTCATTTAGGAGGCTGAGACAAGAGGATTGCTTGAGCCCAGGAGTTTGAGGTTGCTGTGAGCTAAGATGCCATGACACTCAACCCCAGGGTGACAAAGTGAAACTCTGTCTCCAAGAAACAAAACAACAACAACAAAAATCCCTCAAAAAAAAAGGAATTTACATGCTTTTGTGACCAACTAGATAGAAGGAATTAAGGAGGCCCAGAAAACAAAAGCCCCAGGTTTCTAATCCTAACAACTGTGATACAGCAGGAGTTGCTGTCAGGAAAATGGAACATATAAAAAATTCACTTAGTTCAATGTAAACATTTCCTATTGTATATCGAAGCAGTACCCTGAACCCCATAAATGCATCAATATACAGTTATGATTTAATAAAAAATAATTAATTAAAAAATTCATAATTTGGGGTTCAGGAGCAGACCCAGATCATGTCATCATCTGTTTTTCCTGTTCTCCCACCTGTCCAAATGAGGTCCATGTGCCACCATTTCTAAAGCAAACTTTAGGGGAAAGGGACCATCCCTAAAACCGTAGCTCCACGCAAGTCTGCTTGACTCATCTATTTTCATTTGAGGAACTGAAACATAAGGTTAGTGAACACCTGAAGAAAGGAAATCTTAGTATGTTAAAACTGCAAAAAGCATTCACAGAATATTCATTGTTAAAGAGCTTTTCTCAGCTGGGTGTGGTAGCTCACCCCTGGATTCCCAGCATTCTGGGAGGCCCAAGCAGAAGGATCCTTTGATCTCAGGAGTTTGAGACTAGCCTGAGCAAGAGTGAGACCTGATCTCTACTAACAATAGAAAAATTAGGCAGAAGTGGTGGCAGGTGCCTGTAGTCCCAGCTACTCATGAGTTTGAGGTTGTTGTGAACTAAGCAGCTGACACCATAGCACTCTAGCCAGGGCAACAGAGTGAGACTGTCTAAAAAAAAAGGCGGGGGGGGGGGTGGGGGAAGAAACAACTTCTCTCTTTTAAATCATTATATTTATGTTATGTAGGCCCTATTGTATTGTGTGCTGGTTTTGCGTGTGTAGCACTGCTTGGAAGTTTCTATAATAGTGGTAATATCTGATGTTTCACAGACATGAGATCCAATCATTACTTGTTCAGATTTATAAATTTGCATTTTTCAGAACTGGTAATAAAGTCATCATCACTTTAAAGTTAGATGATGACTCTGATATGTCTCAGTGGAAGATAGTTACATTGTAAGTTGGGGAGGAACATTATATCACTTCGTCTATCTCCCTCATTTTACCCATAAGGAAAATAAGGCTTAGAAAGGTTAAGTACTTTTGTTTCTGTTCATACAGCTAGTTGCTGAGTATAAGACTTGAAAGTAGACCTCCAGACTGTTGGTTTGGATCTTTTTCCACTCTGTCACATCACATTTCAAAATGTGACCTGAAATATAAAGCAATATGACAATAATACTCATTTGCTAACTAGCAGCTATCATCTTACTAATAAAAACGCCAACATAGGAGAGCTTAGCTTAAAGGCAGGCTCTGTATCTTTTAAGACTTTGATTTTCCTCAAAATTCTCAATTCAATACCTCTGTGGGAAGTAAAAATCAGTACTTTTACTTATTTTATTAAAGGGTTTGATTGTGTCTTGTCTTTTTTTCTTTTTCTTTCTTTCTTTCTTTTTTTTTTTTTTTTTGAGACAGAGTTGTGCTCTGTCACCCTGGGTAAAAATGCAGTGGCGTCCTTGTAGCTCACTGCAACCTTAAACTCTTGGGTTCAAGAGATCTTCTTGCCTTGGTCTCCTGAGTAGCTGAGACTACAGATGTGTGCCACTGTGCTCAGCTGTATTTTTCTAGTTTGGATAGAGACTGGGTCTCACTCTTGCTCAGAGTGGTTTCAAACTTTTTTTTTTGAGACAGTTTCTCACTTAGTTGCCTTGGGTTGAATGCTGTGTTTTCATAGCTCATGTCAATCTCAAACCCTTGGGCTCAAATGATTGTCTTGCCTCCGCCTCCCAAGTAGCTGGGACTACAGGTGCCTGCCACAACACCTAGCTATTTTTAGAGACAAGGTCTCACTCTGGCTCAGGCTGGTTATGAACTCTTGAGCTCAGGCAGTCCACCCACCTCAGCCTCCCAGAGTGCTGAGATTACAGGCATGAGCCACCATGCCCGACCCTATGTTTTCCCTTCTAGAGATATTTTATGTGAAAACTTTGATTTATTTCTGCTGTTATTACTTGATCATGGTAAAAAAGTAAAGCAGAGAAAATGAGAGTCAACTAAAATGACCTCATTCCTGCAACTGTGCAAAAAGCATCCAAGAGTAATGATTTGGAATATATCTTCACATAAATTTCATTGCATATTTTACATAATTACAATCATGAATGCTATATATACATAAAATTTGGTAATAATTTTTTATACTTATTTACCACATAGATTTTATATTAAGGTCTATAAGGAAGAAAATTGGCTAGTGAATGGATTTCATAAGAAACTGGGAATCATTGTAAGGATTGTAGTTTTTAATCAGGTTAAACAATGGATTTTGTGTAATCATGGAGTGGGAAGATTGGAAAAATAGAAAATTACAAGCAGGAGGTTGGGCATTCTAAGTTATTGCATTAATGGCTTGGCACCTGTGGCTCAAGTGGCTAAGGCACCAGCCATGTACACCCAAGGTGGCAGGTTCGAATCCAGCCTGAGCCCGCCAAACAACCAAAAAATAGCCAGGCATTGTGGCGGGCACCCGTGGTCCCAGCTACTTGGGAGGCGGAGGCAGGAGACTCGCTTGAGCCCAGGAGTTGGAGGTTGCTGTGAGCTGAGATGCCACGGCACTCTACCCAGGGGGACAGCTTGAGGCTCCTGTCTCTAAAAAAAAAAAGTTATTGCATTAAAAAGGTTGTATTTAGATAGCTAACAACTGAGATTGAAGACAAACATAACATTCATCTAATAATATTTATAGCAAACTATCAAAAACCCTAATGAGATTCAAAATACATTCAATCTAATTTTAGGTAACCCAGAAGAAATGTTTTCATTTTCATAGTAAACATATACACTTAGCTGGGCACAGTAGCTTGTGCTTATAATCCTGGCTACTTGGGAAGCTAGGGAAGGATGATCACTTGAGCCCAGGAGTTGGAGACCAGAGATCAGCCTGGGTGACATGGTGCGACCCCCCTCAAAAAATGTGTGTGTTTGTGTGTGTGTGTGTGAAGACTGTCTGGAAAATATCCAGCTGTGTTATATTTTATTGTTATATTAACAGTGGCTGGGCACTTTCCAGACAGCCCGCATATACATATATATACACTTTTATGTTTATGTAGTACTTAATTAAGAGTGACAGATTGGTATTATAAGCTTAAGCTTTTCTTTTTTTTTTTTTTTTTTTTGCAGTTTTTGGCCAGGGCTGGGTTTGAACCTGCCACCTCTGGCACATGGGGCCGGCACCCTACTCCTTTGAGCCATAGGTGCCACGCCAGATGGGTATTATAAATCACAAAATTATACTCTCCTATCACTGAGTATATTTCAAATCTATTTTTTTGGCTTAGACATTTGACATGATGATCTTGGTTATGTTGCTTCTATAAGTGATAGGTGCTGTGTATATAAATGAAAATGAAACTTAATAAATGTTTTTTTAAGTTAATCGATGTGCTTAACTTCATACCAAGCACTATCCTCAGCACTAGGAATACAACAAAGAAATTTATATTCCGGGATCGTGGGCCTTATACTCTAATGGGAACACAGACTTGCCATTCCAATACAAGATAACTCTTGCTGAACTAAGAGGAACAGAATGTCATGGAACATGGGGTCTTCTCTCCTCTTTTCCTGAGCCCTGAAGACCTCCCCTTCTGCCCAGCACAGCCTGGGCAGCTTTGTCAGCTAGGCCTCAGAAAGACTGCCTGGGCCCCAAGTCCCACAGAATCCATCATGAATACAGTTCCCTAGTCTTTTGGGTCTAACTCCTTCTATACTGTGGCTCCAAACCATCAGCCTGATGCCATCCCATCCCCTCTAATGTCTTTGCTTTCCCATCTGTCTCTTGAACACCCTTGTACCAGGACTCTTTCATACTTCTGCCAGAAAACAAAATTGTCCATATAACAAAATTCATGTTGGAGAGAGTGGATAGTACAAGTGGCATCTAACTTCATTTTCCCGGGATCCAGGCCCCAGTGAGAACACCCTGATAATCCAGGAGAGAAAGCTTGCTCTCTCAACAGTGTGGAAGATGTGTTGTGGGACATGCAAGACTAGAGGCAGGGGGAATAATTATAATGATGTAGAGGAGAAAAGATTTAAATGCCTGAATTAAGACAGTCACTTGTGGAATAGTTATTTGGGAGATACGGGTAAAGAGATATTCTGAGTTTCTGCTTTGAACAACTATATTAACGGTCATGCCATTCAGTGATCTAGGAATTCCAGGAGAGAAGAATTTCTCTTTTTATATTAAACTGACTATTATAAGATCCACTGTCTTATCATTTTTTCTCCCCTTCCTTTTTTCTAAGAGAACCTTGATTTTGTTTGGATAATTCATATTGCTATAAAAGCACTTGCTTTTCTAAATTAATCATGATGATCCCATTCTTTTTTTTTTTTTTTTTTTTTTTGAGACAGAGCCTCAAGCTGTCCCCCTGGGTAGAGTGCTATGGCTTCACTGCTCACAGCAACCTCCAACTCCTGGGCTCAAGCGAGTCTCCTGCCTCTGCCTCCCAAGTAGCTGGGACCA
>CAUYTI010030241.1:0-20241 GCA_963575145.1 Galago senegalensis | reverse complement strand
AATATATTTTCTCCAATATTAATATCAGGTCTAGCCAGATTAAGTAGAATGATTTTGAAGTATTTCTTTTTCTATTGTCTATAAGATTTGGTATGATCTGTTTTTTTGAAATTATCTTTTATTTATAAATATTAGTTGTCTGTTTTCTTTTGAGACTTTGGAAAAAGCAAAATAAGTTAACTGATCAAAGTATTCTATAATAGACATACTTCTATCTGACAATGTGAACGTTACTTTCTTTGCATTATTACTATTATTATTGCTTAATTCATTGCAGCAATCGTCTGATTTCTTTTCTGAATGTATTTATCTTCTTTCGTTCTTTATGAGGTTTTTGTTCTCAGTCCTTGTGTTAAATCTTATTGTCATTAAATTTAGCCTTTTAATTCTGTGAAGGCAAAAGTGGAAACCTAATATACACATGTACATGTAAGAAAAATAAATTTAAAAATAGAAAATGCACAAACATATAAACATTTGTCATCCTCTAAGGGTTTCATAGATCAGTGAAGCTTACCCAGAGATCTCTGGATAAAAGTTTCACTTTCTAGGACCAGGTGATAATAAATTGAAAATTTAGTAGCAGTACCTCTTTTCACACATAGGAAGAAGCAGCCAGTCATTTTCTGTGTTCATCTTTATCTTTGCATTTAGTCTTGTGTTTGTGAAGTTTTATCTATGTAGAAAGCAAGAATCACTGGTCAGGCCCTTGGAGGCTGTTAATTTGTCTTTTTTGAGGGACAGTGATCCTTGCTTTTTTAAAATTTGTTTGAGACAGTCTCACTTTGATGCCCTCAGTAAAGTGCTATGGTGTCATAGCTCACAGCAACCTCAAACTCCTGGGCTAAAGCACTTCTCTTGCTTCAGCCTCCCAAGTAGCTGGGACTACAGGCGCCCGTCATAGTGCCTGGCTATTTTTAGAAACGGGTCTCACTTTTGCTCAGGCTGGTCTCAAAACCATGAGCTCAGGCAGTCTACCTACCTTGGCCTCCCAGAGGGCTAGGAATAGGTGTGAGCCATCATGCCCGGCCGCGACTCTTTGTTTTTATATACACTACCTATGTACATGTTATATAATAAATGTGAGACCATGTCAGCAGATTTCCTGATAGTCTTGGGAAGGGGGTTGGACTGAATTAGATTCACGAATTGATAATTCCTATTTATAATTCCTATTTATAATATAAAAATTTTATAATTCCTATTTATAATTCCTATTATAAATAATTCCTTATAATTCCTATTTATTGACATCACCATAAGTTTTTTAGATGATTTAAATACTTCTTAGTTTAAAATCCTTAGCTTATTGTGTTGTTTTAGTAAAACATAACCTCATATCCTAATGTGACTTAAGTAGAGATTCAGGTTAGTGATTTTGGTCGGTTTTTCTCATGAACAAATCTTAAATGTGGTTTTTGTATGTAAGATACAAAATTTTAGTAATTTATAGTCAAGCCTACTTTATTGTGTACTCTACAGGCTTGTTTTATGCCTGCTGTTTTAAAGAATGAAACTGAAGGACTCCCACATTTCTGGACACATTCTGGAACAAAATTTTCATATTGTGCACATATTATTTGTGGCTTTAATTCTTAAGATTTGGAAATTTGATGCCTTTTTCCCTCTCTAGGCAATGCATGAACCGTTGCAAACTTGGCAAGATGCACCATACATTTTTATTGTACACGTTGGCATTTCATCTTCAAAGGAATCATCAAAAGAGAATTCACTAAGTAATCTTTTTACTAGTAAGTTCATTTCTTTTTAACATTTGTTATTATCTAGTTATGTCATACATAGTAGTTAGCAGTTTTACACTTAAAAGTTGCTTTAAGTAAGGGAATGATTCATTAAGAATATTCTGAAGTGGGGAAATTGATACTTTTCTGTATCCAGTATTATCAGACACAGTCCACAGTACTTCATATATGATTTCTTTTTTTTTTAAATTATTACTTTTTTTTATTAAATCATAACTTTGTACATTGATGCATTTATGGGGTTCAGTATACTGCTTTGATATATAATGTGAAATGCTTACATTGAACTAAGTAACACATTCATCACAATTATACTTATTTCTTAATAGTTTGAAAATGTACCATTGCATCATGCATATTAGGTGAGGTTCTTCCGAAATACTCTACCTCCTCCCATATTACCCCTCCACTCCCTCCCCTCTTCTGTCTTACTTTCTGGACTATAGTTACGTTTTGCCATTCATATATTGATTTCATAGTAGTATTGAGTACAGTGGATACTTTTCTTTTTCATTCTTGACATACTTTACTAAGAAACTCTATCCAAGTAAACATAAATGATGTGAAGTCTCCATCTTTTTTATGGCTTAGTATTTGCATAGTATTCCATGGCGTACATATCACAATTTATTAATCCATTCATGAGTCGATGGGCACTTGGGCTGTTTTCATGTCTTGGCAATTATGAATTGGGCTGCAGTAAACATTCTGGTGCAAATGTCTTTATTGTAAAATAACTTTTGATCATCTGGGTATTTACCTAGTAGAGGAATTAATTGCAGGATCAAATGGTAGGTCTACTTTCAGTTCCTTGAGTGTTCTCCAAACTTCTTTCCAAAAAGGTTGTATTAGCTTGCATTCCCACCTGCAGTGTAGAAGCGTTCCCTTCTCTCCACATCCATGCCAATATCTGTAGTTGTGGGATTTTGTGATGTGGGCTAATCTTACTGGAGTTAGATGATATCTCAAAGTGGTTTTGATTTGTATTTCTCTGATGATTAAGGATGATGAGCATTTTTCACGCATCTGTAGGCCATGGTCCTGTCTTCATCAGAGAAGTTTTTGTTCAAGTCTCTTGCCCACATAGAAATGGGGATATTTGTTCTTTTTTTAGTCATTAGTTTGAGTTCTCTGTAGATTCTAGTTCTCAGACCATTGTTGGAAGCATAACTTGCAAAAATCTCCCATTCTGAAGGTTGTCTGTTTGCTTTACTTACTGTGCTCTTGGCTGTGCAAAAGCTTTTTAATTTGATCAGATCCCAGTGATGTATTTTTGGTGTTGCTTCAATTGCCCAGGAGGTCCTCCTCATAAAATATTTTCTCAGGCCAATTTCTTCAAGTGTTTTCCCTGTACTCTTTTCTAGTATTTTTATAGTTTCATGTCTTAAGTTTAAATCTTTTATCCAGTGGGAATCAATTTTTGTTAATGGTGAAAGGTGGGGGTCTAGTTTCAGTCTTCTACAGGTTGCCAGCCAGTTCACCCAGCACCAGTTGTTAAATAGGGAGTCTTAGGGAGTCTTTCCCCCACTGAGTATTTTTGATAGGCTTGCAAAAGATCAAATGACGATAAGTAGCTGGGTTCATCTCTTGGTTCTCTATTCTGTTCCATAAATCTACCTGTTTTTGTGCCAGTCCCATGCTGTTTTGATCACTATAGATTTATAGTATAGCCTGAGGGTCTGGTAATGTGATGCCTCCTGATTTGTTCTTATTTCTGAGTAATGTATGTGCTATTTGAGGTTTTTTCTGATCCATATAAAACAAAGTAGTATTTTTTCAAGTTCTTTAAAGTATGACAGTGGTGCTTTAATAGGGATTGCATTATATTTGTATATTGCTTTGGGTAGTATGGACATTTTAACAATGTTGATTCTTTCCATCCATGAGCATGGTAACTTTTTCTATTAATATCTTCAGCTATTTCTTTTCTCAGAGTTTCATAGTTCTCTTTATAGAGATCTTTCGCATCCTTTGTTAGGTAAACTCCCAAATATTTTATCTTCCATAATGTACTTTGTAAAGTACTGTACTGAACAAAGTACAGCACTACTGTAAAGGAATAGAGTTCTGGTCTCTATTTTCAGCTTGACTATTATTGGCATATATAGAAGTTACAGATTTGTAAGTATTGATTTTGTGTCCTGAGACGCTGCTGTATTCCTTGATCACTTTTAAGAGTTTTGAAGTTGAGTCCCTGGGATTTTCCAGGTATAGGATTATATCATCAGCGAATAGTGAGAGTTTGATCTCCTCTGATCCTATTTGGATACCCCTGATTGCCTTCTCTTGCCTGATTGTGATGGCTAAGACTTCTATTACTATGTTGAATAGCAGTGGAGACAGTGGGCATCCTTGCCTTATTCCTGATCTGAGTGGAAATGTTTTCAGTTTTACACCGTTCAATATGATATTGGCTGTGGGTTTACTGTAGATGGCCTCTATCGGTTTAAGAAATGTCCCTTATATGCCTATTTTCTTAAGTGTTCTGATCATGAAAGAATGCTGGATATTTTCAAAGGCTTTTTTTGTGTCAATTGAGAGAATCATATGGTCTTTGTTTTTTATTTTATTGATGTGATGCCTTATATTTATAGATTTGCGTATGTTGAACCAACTCTGTAACCCTGGAATAAAACCAGCTTGGTCAGGGTGTATAAGTTTTTTGACGTGTTGTTGAATTCTGTTTGCTAAGATCTTACTGAATATTTTTCCATTGATAATCATTAATGATATTGGTCTATAATTTTCTTTTATTGTTGGATCCTTTCCTGGTTTGAGGATCAGGTTGATATTTGCTTCATAGAATGTGTTGGGAAGTATTCCCATATATGATTTCTTATTAGGTTTCATTTTCCTTCATTTGATCCTCTGGCATTTAAAATTTTTAGTTAGTATCATATTCTCAGTATTCTGAAATAGAATTGTCAAAACTTGGTCACCAACCCAGAAAATTTTAAACTAACCACCATTGGTAAATTTTAATGTTTCAAGAATTTTTTTAATGTGTTTTTATTGTTGCTGCCCAGTTCATCTTTTACCTGGAATTTTGTAATAATTTCTTAACTGTTCTTATGTCCTGTGGTTTCCTTTTTTGTTTCTTCTTTCTACTTTGCAGTTTCCTTAGCTACCCAGCTTTCTTAAAGTAAATACTGAGTAAAATCAATGATGGCAGCTACCCTTATCTTTCTCCTGACTTTACTGGCACTCCTGTTACATTTCACCCGTTTAGTCTGATGTTTACTATAGACTTTCTAATGGGTAATAATCTCAAGAAGCACTTGTCAGTGTTTATTTTCAACCTCCTTTCTTTGGAAAGGATGGAAAGGAAGCCCTTCTCCACTCCACTTCCACCTCTTAAATATATCAAATCTGACTGGTTCTCCTCTTTTTCTTTGAAACCTACTATTAGTCTTATCTCCAGAGATGATTACTTTCCAGATAAATTAGATTTTTATTTGTTAATCATACCTAAAATTTATCCACATCATTTTATCAGTTGGTCTTAAAATACTACTTAGTCTTAAAAGACTCAATAAGTTTGCTTCAGTGAACCAAATGTCTTTTTAGGTTCATGCTATTACCATCATTTTTTTCTGCTTCATTAGACATTTTGTGATTATTAATAGAGTCTTCGAAAAATGTTAACAAGTAAGTTTGGGGAAGGTCCAGTTCTGTGTTAATGGAATGCTGCTTTACTTCTGTCTGAACTTTTAAGTTATTTTCATTTTGGAGTGAGAATCTAGGGTTCATGATTAGGAAGCTAGATGTTTTCCATCGTACATTATCAGGGAAGGTGCATCATTTGTGTGTGTATGTAGAATTTCTATTTTTTATACTGTTCTGAAAATGATGCTTTAATGTGGCAAGATCACATAAAATTGAAGTTGGCAAAAAAATAATAAAGCAATAGGAAAATACATTTAAAGAAGGAGAAAAAATAAAATGGTAGTATGAAGGAAGGAAGTCCTATACCATAGAAAGCATATCAGTGATGTGTTGTAAGAAAAAGTATATATGAAATGTGTTTGCAATTTAGACTACATGGGAGTACTTCCAAATTGGCAGCCAAAGAAGGTTTTATGGAGAAAATATCCTATAGTCAAGTCTGTAAGGAATATGAGTCTGGGAACAAAGGGCTTTCCCACCTCAGACTGGAGCAGAGGCATGGAAGCCTGCACAAGGACATGCACAGCATGAACTATGAGAACACTGGATGAATTTCAACGTGCTGTGCAAATGTAATATGCACCAGGATTAAAGCGGTTAGAAGTAAATGACCTGGAGAACTTTTCATTACTCTCATTGAACATTAGGCAATGTTTTTGTTTAATTTCTCTATACATTAAATTAATTCTTGATGTGTTTTGGCAGTGACTGTTGAAGTGAAGGGTCCCTATGAATACCTCACACTTGAAGACTATCCCTTGATGATTGTAAGTGACCTTTTATTCTTTAACTTCAACATTGAATGAGTTTTGCTTGACAGATTGTCCACATTTTGTGGCAATATTCTATTTTAAAGATTTGTATATGGCTGGGCACGGTGGCTCACACCCATAATCCTAGCACTCTGGAAGTCCAAGGCAGGTGGATTGCCCTGAGCTTACAGGTTTGAGACCAGCCTGAGCAAGAGTGATACTCTGTCTCTAAAAAAAAAATAGTGGGGCATTGTGGTGGGCACCTGCAGTCCCAGCTATTTGGGAGGCTGAGGCAAGAGAATCACTTGAGCCCAAGAGTTGGAGGTTGCTGTGAGCTAAGACACCACGGCATTTTACCCAGGACTACTAAGTGAGACTCTGTCTCAAAAAAAGGGGGGGGGGGCTCGGCACCTGTAGCTCAAGTGGCTAAGGCACCAGCCTCATACATCTAAGGTGGCAGGTTCAAATCCAGCCTGGGCCCACCAAACAACAATGATGGTTGCAACCAAAAAAAATAACCCCGCATTGTGGAAGGTGCCTGAGGTCCCAGCTACTTGGGAGGCAGAGGCAGGAGATTTACTTGAGCCCAGGAGTTGGAGGTTGCTGTGAGCTGTGATGCCACAGCACTCTACCCAGGGGTACAGCTTGAGGCTCTGTCTTAAAAAAAAAATTTGTATCTACATAGTTTAGAAAATGTTGCTTATTAATTAGACTAGGACCTTGGGAGGGTCAGTGTGCCCTTATGTACTTTGTTTTCTTATTTGTAAAATGAAGGGGTCAATAACTTGTGGATTTTAGACTTGGGAAGTGCTTTAGAGATTGTCTCAGTCTCACATTCTCTCTAGGATCCATAGGAGGACACTTAGTACATCCCTGTAGTTTTTGGGCCCACTTGGAGTAGCCACATGATGAAACGTCCTCCTCCTTCACTGTATGCACCTGTGTACATGTACATGCATGTCTTAATCCATTTCAGACTTTGTTTGTGATTATTTTCCCGTTTTGTCTTGTTTCTTTGCCTCTGCTGTATCCTCACTCAGTCAGGCCTTTTTCCCTCTCCTGTGTTGTCTTCATTTATATTATATAACTTTATTTTATTTTATCTACTTTTTTGAGACAGTTTCACTTTGTCACCCTCATAGTGCTATGGTGTCAGAGCTTACAGCAACCTCAAGCTCTTAGGGACAAGCGGTTCTCTTACTTCAGCCTCCTAAGTAGCTGAGACTACAGGTGCCCGCCACAACGCCTGACTCTTTTTTTTTAATTTTTAGTAGAGACCTTGGTCTCGCTCTTCCTTAGGTTGGTCTTGAACTCCTGAGCTCATGCAGTCCACCCGCCTCAGCATCCCAGAGTGCTAGGATTACAATCATGAGACACTATGCCTGGCTTATATAACTTTAGATTGTTAGCTGAAAAGCCTCTTTCATACAGGAAAACAATCACTTGTGAGGAGAAATTTTCATTGTCTTCCTCTGCTCAAGAGTAGATAATTCTTTCCTGTTAGTATTAAACTCCAGAGAAATAATTATTTTTAAATAGAATTTGGATGTTTCTGTAGTTTCTTCAAACCATATATTGATTCTAAATCTTTTTATCTCTTATTCACTTTGATAACAGTTTTTTATGGTGATGTGTATCGTGTATGTCCTGTTTGGTGTTCTGTGGCTGGCGTGGTCTGCCTGCTACTGGAGAGATCTCCTGAGAATTCAGTTTTGGATTGGTGCCGTCATCTTCCTGGGAATGCTTGAGAAGGCTGTCTTCTATGCAGAATTTCAGAATATTCGGTACAAAGGAGAATCTGGTGTGTAACCAAAAAAATGTTTGCCAGTTTGAGTGATTGGCAAAAGAGATGTGTGAAAGTTTTGCTAATGTCAGCAATCATTAAATGAGTCTTACTTTCCAGTTACTTACTAGGCTAACTTAAGCAAAATCACTATGATTATGACTTTGATTTCTAATCTCATAATTTATGGGTTCAGTGGTGTGAGTAATTTTACTGATATATCCTCACAAAGGTTATGAGTAGACTGTGTTGGGTATGATTATCACCAAATCTCAATTGCCTTTGATTTCTAAGACACCATTACAATATATAACTAAGAAAGAAGGAAAGCAGTGCCAATTTAATTACAAGATGGCATTGACTGTAAGACACACCTTATTTAGAAGATGTTAAAATGCTGGGTAAAATGCATCTAAGAATTTATATTAGTAATATCAAGAAAAAAGGGTACTTAACAGTTTAATAAAGTGAACTGGTAATAACAAATTAGTTTGTACTGAATTTTCTGTAATCAGTTCTCTCTTATCAGAACATGTGATTAGTAATAATTGTTGTAAGATACACTTATTTGATCTTTGACAGGTCTTAAAAATAGATATAAAAATGAATTTAAAATTACATGCCACCTACATGTGTATACATGAGTGTGTTTTGTACTTTTGTGTAGCTATATTTCATAGTTTTTGAAAAGGGGAGGGTTTCCTTGATGCTACAAGCTGTCCAGATAGATGGGGTGAGGTATTTTGTTAAGGTTTTAGTGAAGTTGGGGGTAGGCTGGGGAGAGACCTGAGTTGAGCACCCCCAGATTGCCATATATACCCATTACTAAGATTGTAAGTGGTATCATCTTGTGTAAAAATTGCAGAAGAGTTACTCTGTTTTAGTAAACCTTATTCTGAAAAGTTGTCAGAGATCTGTGTTCTGGAACAGGAATCAGGCCTGTTGTCTAATCTAGATAATTGTGTGATTTCTTCCTTTCTTCTCCCTCTCTTCTTTCTCAAGTCCAAGGTGCCTTGATTCTTGCAGAACTACTTTCAGCAGTGAAACGCTCACTGGCTCGAACACTGGTCATAATAGTCAGTCTGGGATATGGCATAGTCAAGTAAGTATTCACTTCCCATGTGGAAGAGCAAATTAAAATACTGATGAAATGGAAACAATATTGCAGGTTCCCATGTGGTAGTACTAAATAGTTGATTAAAAAAAAATTCTGAAGTAAGAAAAAGTATCTGAAATTCTGTAGTATTGTTAATGTTGGCAAAATGTTAGTGTTTCATTTCACTTCTTACAAGGAACAGCTGCAAGAAAACCTGCAGTGTAGCAGTGACATTGAAACACCAAACTTAAATTTATAATTACTTTATTCTTTTTTTTTTTTTTTTTTTTTTTTGAGACGGAGCCTCGAGCTATCCCCTTGGGTAGAGTGCCATGGCATCACACTCACAGCAACCTCCAACTCCTGGGCTCAAGCGAGTCTCCTGCCTCAGCCTCCCAAGTAGCTGGGACTACAGGCGCCTGCCACAACGCCTGGCCATTTTTTTGGTTGCAGCCATCATTGTTGTTTGGCGGGCCCAGGCTGGGGATTTGAACCCGCCACCTTAGGTGTATGTGGCTGGCGCCTTAGCCGCTTGAGCCACAGGCGCCGAGCCTAGGTTTGCCTTTTCTTAATCTTTGTTGAGTAAATGTCAGACTTGTTTCCATATAAGGTAGTATTATGCTTTAATGAAAAAAATTATAATTTGGCAATTTTTTTTGAAGCAGGGTCGGGGGCAAGTCTGGAAGTTGGCATTCTGAGAGTTGTGTTTCAGTCTTAGCTCTGCCACTTACTAAATACATGACCTTAGTCAGATAATTCTTAAAAGTCATTTATTTTATTGATAGCAATCTTATTTCATAATAGATTTTAGGTAACTTTAAGAAACTGTAATGGCTCTGCACCTGTAGCTCAAGCAGCTAAGGCTCCAGCGACATACACCAGAGCTGGCCAGTTCAAATCCAGCCCGACCTGCCAAACAACAATGACAACTACAAACTAAAAATAACCAGGGTGTTGTGGCGGGCACCTGTAGTCCCAGCTACTTGGGAGGCTAAGGCAAGAGAATCACTTAAGCCCAAGGGTTAGAGGTTGCTCTGAGCTATGATGCCACGGTACTCTACCTTAGGGCCACAGCTTGAGGCTCTGTCTCAAAAAAAGAAAGAAACTGCATAATACAAAAAGTCAGAATATATATAGTTAAAGAAATCAGTGTGTTAAAACATAGTGATGGAATTACTGGATGTCTACCTACAAAAGAATGGAGTTAGACGTCTTCCTTTCACAGAAACAAAAATGAACTCAAAAGGAATCATAAACCTAAGTGTAAGAACTCAAGCAGTACAACTTTTAGAAGAAAATACAGAGTAACTCTTTGTGACCTCAGGTTAGGCAAAGGCTTCTTCCATCCAATAGTGAAAACACAAGTGACGAGGGGAAAAAATAGATAAATTGGACTTCATCGAAACTGAAAGCTTTCCTATAGCAAACAATGTAATCAAGATAGTAAAAGGAAGTGAAAGGGCAACTAACAGTAGAAAATACTGACGACTCATATCTCCAATCCAGGAAGGATTCATAAATAAAAATATGAAGAACTCTTACAAAAATAATAAAGAGTTAATACCCCGGGCCTAAGGATCTAAACGGACAAAGGAAGTTGTACAAATGTCCAATAAGCACTCGAAAAGAAGTTCAGCATCATAAGCCATTAGGGAAATACAAAGCAAAATTTCAGTGAGGTGCCGCTTCACACCCACGAGCATGGCCGTAATCAAGGAGATGGGCAATAACAAGTGTCGGTGAGGATGTGGAGAAACTGGAACCCTTATACTCTGTCGGTGCACCTGCTTTGAGAAACAATTTGGCAGTTTCTCAAAAGCTGCCGTATAGAGTTGCTACATGACCCAGTCATTCTACCCTTAGGTATCTACCCAAGAGAAAAGAAAATATGTTCACACAAAAACTTGTATAGGAATGTTCATAGAAGCATTATTCTTTTTTTTTGAAGAGACAGAATTTTACTTTGTCACCCTCGGTAGAGTGCCGTGACATCACAGCTCACAGCAACCTCCAGCTCTTGGGCTTAGGTGATTCTCTTGCCTCAGCCTCCTGAGTAGCTGGGACTACAGGCATCCACCACAACACCCAGCTGTTTTTTTGTTGCAGTTTGGCCAGACCAGGTTCAAATCCGCCACCCTTGGTATATGGAGCTGGCTCCCTACTCACTGAGCCACAGGCACTGCCCAAGCAGCATTATTCATAGTAGTCAAGAAGTAGAGGAACCCAAATGCTCATCAGCCACTAAGTAAATAAACTAAGTATGTTGTCTTCGTGCAGTAGAATATTATGTAGGCATGAAAAAGGATTAGGACGTGACTGATACTGGCCATGGGGTTTCTTTTTTGGATGATGAAATATTCTAAAGTTAGATTTTGGCAATGGTTGTACAACTCTGAATGCATTAAGAACCATTTGAATTGTATACTTTTAAAGAGTAGCAATACATTTTGTGGTGTGTGACTGCCTCAGTAAAACTGTTAAAGAATAAAAGAAATCCTACTGAAGCAAAAACCATAGTGCTAAATGGAAGATTGATAGAAAAGAATGTGTATCACACAGCCTTACACTTACCCAGGATGAGCCGAAAACAATGGCTTTCTAACAACTCAAGTAAGGAACGTGGTATCAGTATTCAAAAGAAAAAACAGCTCCTTTGGAGTAGAGGTATAGGAAGAGAATTTTCTTGTTTGGTTTGGTTTGGGTTTTTTTTTTTTTTGAGTTTCATTTTGTTGCTCTGGGTAGAATACCATAATGTCATAGCTCACAGCAACCTCAAACTCTTAGGCTCAAGAGATTCTCTTCCCTCAGCCTCCCAAGTAGCTAGGACTACAGGCACCGGCCACAATGCCCAGCTATTTTTTCTATTTTTAGTAGAGATCAGGGTCTTGCTCTTGTTTGGGCTGTTCCCAAACTCCTGAGCTCAAGCAAGCCACCTGCCTTGACCTCCCACAGGCATGAGCCAGCATGCCCAGCCCAGAAGTTTATGTTTTTGATACTTAGTTTCTCCTTTTAGAAAGTAGGATTATATAGTATTATTCTTTGAGTTGTTTTAAGGCTCAAACAGGACAATAGATACAAAAGCAGTTAGAAAATCAAGGAAGTTTATGTACATTAAACAAGTGTAATTCTATGATTGTGTTTGTGATGGGTTGTATTGGGGCTGCTGTTATAAGTTATCACAAACTGGGTGGCTTAAAAACACCAATTTATTGTCTGGATCCTGGAAATCCAAAACCAAGATGTCAGTGTGGCGTGCTCTCTCTGAGACCCCCAGCTCCTTGGGGTTTGCTGGCGATTCCTGGGATTTTTTGGCGTGTAGTTGCAGTGGTGCATCCTCTGCCTGGGCATCACGTGGCGTCTCTCACTCGTGTCTCTGTGTTTGCATCTCTTCCTGCAAGGACACGATTCGTGTTGGATTGGGAGCCCATCCTACTCAGTAGGATCTCATTTTAACTTACCTGCAAGGACCTCATTTCTAGATTAGTTGCATTCTAAAGTTCTGGGGGTTAGGACCTTTTGTGGGGCAAAACAATTCAGTTCATAACAAATGCCATGGACATATAACGGGCATGAAAGTACCAAATTCAGAAAGGAGGGGCAAGAAAGGATATGTCCCCCTATGCCCTTGTCTTTACTGTCACAAAAAGTTACTCCTGGAAAGATGAAAATGGTACTGTGAAAATAAAGAAAATTGGCTCAGCGCCTATAGCTCAACCGGCTAAGGCCACATACACCTAAGGTGGCGGGTTCGAATCCCCAGCCCAGACCCGCCAAACAACAATGACGGCTGCAACCAAAAAATAGCCGGGCGTTGTGGCGGGCGCCTGTGGTCCCAGCTACTTGGGAGGAGGAGGCAGGAGACTCGCTAGAGCCCAGGAGTTGGAGGTTGCTGTGAGCTGTAATGCCACGGCACTCTACCCAGGGGGACGGCTTGAGGCTCTGTCTCAAAAAAAAAAAGAAAAGAAAATTTACTCCTGTGTATGCTTGTGCTTGTGTGGGTGTTGTTATACTTCATCATTGAAAATATCCTCTGATCTGGGTCTGACATATGTACTGGTTTTGTTTCACTTGAAGAAAGGGAGTTTTTTAAACACAGGCAAGTAACTGGCCTTGGGATTGCCTGAGTTGGGGCTTTTAACCCAAATCCGTCTTTACTAATAATTCCTGGAATGTGGCCTAGAATTCCTGATGTGTGGCCTTTTCTAATAATTCCTGGTGTAGTGGCTCACACCTGTAATCCCAGCACTCTGGGAGGCCAAGGCGGGTCAATTGTTTGAGCTCTGGAGTTTGAGACCAGCCTGTGAAAGAGTGAGACCCCATCTCTACTTAAAGTAGAAAAACTGAGGCAAGAGGATTGCTTGAGCCCAAGAGTTTTAGGTTGCTGTGAGGTATAACGACACCATGCTAAAAAAAAAATATTCTTAGTACAACCACAGAAGCTAAGTGTGTCGGGGTAGAGCAACTAGCCATGCTAACCACTCCTGTTCCTTTGGCCAAGGTTTTCATTTTGTATATTTTGTTTGGTCTTTTAATGCTTAAAAAATGCTTGTTTTAAAAAGTCAGATGTATTCGTTCTGCTTCTTTGTGGTTTTCTAATATTCACCCTCTTCACCTTCCCTACACACTGACCTCCCTGTTGTTTATCAAGTCTTCTTTGTAAAAATGCCCATATGATATGTGTGTAGACTCCTATGAAGAAGAGGGCAAAAGCCTAAGAAAGCATCATTCCTTAGAGACTTATCATGGTGTCACCTCATCTTTGGAACAGTTTAATGATCAGTGTTTCTCAGACCAGATGGGATATTAAGTTGACATTGTTTTTTTTATTAGAACTCTTGAGCAGGATAGAAGAGGACTTTTAAAGAATTTTAATAATCGTACTAAAAAGTAGCTGGTAAATTTTACTGAGCATTACTTGTCATGAAAAATAAATATGAAAAGAGGAGAGCACAGTTAAGAATTTACATAGTTCAGCCATTGTCAAGAGATCTGAAAGTAAAACTGGATTTTAGATCAAAGGTTCTATTTTGGAATTTTTTTGACTTATTTTATGACCTGGACAAAGTAATTTCATTTGTATGTGACTCATGTTTCAATTTCCACAGCAATGTGCATTTGGGAGATGCTGTTATTTAACAGGCAGCCTGCTTTGAAATGCAATGTAATTTATTTATTTAGTTATTTTTGAGATAGAGTCTCACTGTGTCACCCTGGGTAGAGTGTCGTGGCATCACAACTCACAGCAACCTCAAACTCTTGGGCTTAAGCGATTCTCTTGCCTCAGCTGGCCCAGTAGCTGGGACTACAGGTACCCACCGCAATGCCCGGCTATTTTTTGTTGTTGTTGTTGTAGTTGTCACTGTTGTTTGGCAGGCCTGGGTCAGGTTCGAACCCACCAGCCTTGGTGTATGTGGCCAGCGCCCTAACCGCTGAGCTATGGGCACTAAGCCAAGATGCCAAATATGCTCTGTCTTGAGACTTTACAGTGGGGTGTGTCTTTTCCATCATTGTTTGACTTGGGTCAGAATCAGTCATTGTTCTTACAAGTTGGAGATACTGTAGAGCTTTTAATTTAGTTTCTTAGTTATCTTTAACTTCCTTCTTGGAAAACATTATAATCCATGGACAGTTTTTATTTTATTTTATTTATTTAATTTATTTTTGAGACAGAGTCTCACTGTGTTGCCCTCGGTTGAGTGCTATGGTGTCACAGCTCATAGCAACCTCTAACTATTGGGCTTAAGCGATTCTCTTGTCTGAGCCTCCCAAGTAGCTGGGACTACAGGCGCCCACCACATCGCCTGGCTATTTTTTTGTTGCAGTTGTTTAGCTGACTCGGGCTGGGTTCAAACCTGCTACTTTTGGTGTATGTGGTTGGTGTACCCATAGCTGTAACCACTGTGCTACGGGTCCTGAGCCCATTGACTTATTTTTTAAATAGATTTTCTAGTTTGGAAGGTAAAATAGATAATAGAAAACATTGACTCCTAGAATTGGAAAACAACCTTAATCCACTATTTCAACTCCCCGTCCCACTCTTTTATGTGATGAAAGCTTTTAGTTCATTTGAGTTTGTTTGTCGGGGTATGCAACACATATTCCAAAGCAATGTGCTCTGGCCTTAGATTCTGAGAAGGTGATGGCCATCCTTGTATTCATTTACTTATTCATGAATATTAATTGCAGAGTGTACCAGGCACTGTACTGTGTGCAGAAGGATACAAGGTGACTAAGACATAGACTAGAAGGAGTTCAGATATTACAGCAAATAAACACAATCCACTGGGTTAAGTCCTATAAGTACATGGCGAACAAGAGCAAAATCTTGTCCTCTGGGGTGGTCAGGAGAGAATATCAAGACAGCCAGGCATTAAAGAGAAAAACTTTGACTGGTTTTTTTGGGGGTTTGTTTTTTTTTTTTGAAGACCAAGTCTCACTCTGTCACCCTAGGTAAGGTGCTGTGGCATCATCATAGCTCACAGCAACTTCAAACTCCTGGCTTGTAGCAATCAGCCTCCAGAGTATCTGGGACTACAGGCATGCACCAGCACACCTGGCTAGTTTTTCTATTTTTAGTAGCAACAGGTCTCACTCTTACTCAGGCTAGTCTCCACCTCCTGAGCTCAGGAGGGCCACCTGCCTCCACCTCCCAGATTGCTAGAATTACAGGTGTGAGCCACCTCGCCCGACAAGGTTCATCTTAAAGGGTCAGAATAAGAAAGGTAGAAATTTGGGGGGAGAAGGGGAGGGGATGAGAAAGGAAGTAAAGGCAGCAGGAAGGGCCTGTGCGGGGGACACCTACGAGCAGAGCATGCTTGGAGACTTGGAGGGCGGCTCCAGTTTGGCTGGAGTAGGGAGTGCCCAGGGTGGAGGACGAGGAAAGAGGCTAGTGAAGGTGAACGGACAGACTCATTGTGAAGTGCCTTCTGTACTTGGCAAAGGAGTTTGTTTGTTACCCATACATGACAGGGAGCTGCTTATGTGGTTCAGCCCAAGGGCTAGCCTGATTCCATTTGCATTTTAGAAATATTCTGGATAGCAGAGGGGTAAATACTAAGTGTAGAGCCAAGGAAACCTCGTAGGTTACTATAATAGTGTAGGCAAGAAATAAGGAGGCAATGTCGAAGGAGAGGAAAGCATCAATTAAGCTTTAAAGAAATATTCAGACGGACGAATTGATAGGACCTGACTCTGTGCCATGCTCAAAGGTGGCTGTGAGGACAAGAAAGAGGAGTCCATTTTGGGGCATTGATGAGTTGGTATCTACCATAGTGGTATGCAAACACTTACTTACTCAGTGATTATTGAAGAGTGATTGAAAGTCATCGATGCTTTATTCCTCCTTGACCCTTTCCTGATTTACACACCTTTGCATGATTATGATCTTTTTCTCTCTTAAGGGGTTGGCCTGTTTCATAGTTGCTCTTATTTGTGTATTTGGTCTGTTCTCCTTATTCACTTCTTGATAATTGCAAGCTATTTCATTCTTTTTTTCTTTTCTTTGAGAAAGAATCTCACTTTGTCACCCTCAGTAGAGTACCAAGGCATCTTAGCTCACAGCAACCTTAAACTCTTGGGCTCAAGTGATTTCTTGCCTCGGTTTTTCATTTTTAGTAGAGACAGGGCCTCATTCTTGATCAGGCTGGTGTCAAACTCCTGAGCTCAAGCGATCCACCCGTCTCAGCCTCCCAGAGTACTAGGATTACAGGCTTGAGCTACCACACCCAGCCAAGCTATTTCTTCTTGATCTTTAATTCTTTGTTCTAACACCCAGTTTTTATGCTCTATTTTGCACCTCCAGGATCAGATTTTTTTTTTCTTTTTTGTGACAGTGTCTTGTTCTGTCTTCCAAGATAGCAGCATAGCCCACTGCAACCTCAAACTCCTGGGCTTGGGCGATCCTCCTGCCTCAGCCTCCCAAGTCGCTGAGATTACAGGTGCATGCCACCACATCCAGCTCATTTTTGTATTTTTTCTGGTAGAGATGAAGTTTCGCTTTTGCTCAGGCTACTTTTGAAACTCCTGACCTTGGGCATTCCTCCCACCCTGGCCTCCTAAAGTGCTAGGATTACAGGCAGTGAGCCACCGAGCCCAGCCCAGAATTGGAATTTCTAAGACAGTTCCTGGAATCTGAAATTTAAGATCTGCTTTAATGATCAGTAATGTTTTCAAACTGAGCTTTAGAGCAATGAATCAGCTGGCAGTGGAGCTGTTTCCTCTTACTCAGATTTTAAAATGATGAGCGTAAAGATGGTACTGACTTCTTCTTGGTACTAATCTCAGAATAACAAGGAGGATAAATACATTTTATTTCTGTCCTCTTCTATATTAAGAGACCGCAGAAACTTTTGTCATCCTAAAGAAAAAAAAGAAAAACCTGAGGCAGATTAAATGCAAATAGTTTATTTTGGCCAAGTTTGAGGTCTGCAGTCCCAGAGCATAAATTCAGGTTGCCCTGAATATAGGCTGTGATTAGCAGGGATTACAAGTGGAGTTTTACCCGAAAAGAAAGAGGTGTTTCTTAGTTATTTACCAATAATTTACAGTGAAATAACATACCTGCTAACTGGGCATCGTGTCTCATACCTGTAATCCTAACACTCTGGGAGGCCAAGGCAGTTAGATTGCTTGAGCTCAGGAGTTCAAGACCAGCCTGAGCAAGAGTGAGAAGCCGTGTCTACTAAAAGTAGAAAAACTAGCTGAGTGTCATGGCAAACACCTGTAGTCCTAGCTACTTGGGAGGCTGAGGCAAGAAGATTGCTTGAGCCCAAGAGTTTAAGGTTGCTGTGAGCTATGACAGTATGGCATGCTACCTAGGGCATCAAAGTGAGACAGTCTCAAAAAAAATTTTTTTTTTCCTGTAGAGACAGAGTCTCACTTTATTGCCCTCAGTAGACTGCCATGGTGTCACACAGCTCATAGCAACTTCCAACTCCTGGGCTTAGGCGATTCTCTTGCCTCAGCCTCCTGAGTACCTGGGACTACAGGCGCCTGCCACAATACATGGCTGTTTTTTGGTTGCAGTTTGGCTGGGGCTGGGTTTGAAGCCTTGGCATATGAGACTGGCGCCCTACCCACTGAACCACAGGTGCCACCCCTCAAATTTTTTTATTTATGTTGATAGATATAGCTCTGTTGCAAGAAGATGAGGCCCAAAGGAGAGAAAGAGCACCCAAACACCACGTTTATCAGGGGAGGGCTTTATTCATCAGCCAGGAGCTTACGGCATAGAAGAATTCCAAATGGCCGCAATCCCCAACTGGCTTGGTCTTTCCCTTTTTATCAATAGTCCAAAAGTTCCACCCCACAGGTACCCTTCTCATTGGCCAGTTTGAATCAAGCGGGAGCTGGTATTCCAGCCCCTATAGAACTACAGGATTTCACAGAACTTGGAAATTTCCAAGTTTCAGGAAGTTAAGTTTACGAATTCCCAAGAGCTGAGTCACCATGGAGAGGACCCCACAGGTGCATCCTGTGGTCTCCTTGAGAAGACCTGTTCTCCCAGACCTCACCCTTCTTGGGTATCCTCTCTCAGCTCTACACAGGCCCTGGCAGAACAAGATCCTGATAAGATGGAAAAGGTATAGAATAGAAACTTAACAAAAGGAGAGTGCTAAAAAAAGGAAGGAAAGAAGGGTTGGATGCCAAAAATAAATTACACCTACTTGAAATTTCTTTATAGACCTGGTGTGCATTTTAGCTGTGTCTACTAAATGAATGCTTCCACTTCTACAGAGTGCTCTGTCTGGGGGATGGACGTAATTATAACCTTGACTCAAGGTGTACAAAAGTAATGCACATAACTAAAACATTTGTACCCCTGTAACATTCTGAAATTAAATTCAAACAAAATTTTATTTAAGATCCTTTTGTAGTTCATAAGCACGATGATTGGGTTTTCGAGTGTGTACATGAGATGTGCCTCCCACAAATCTTGTTACGACGTTGGCACATTACCCGTACGACGTTGGCACATTACCCGTCTGACATGAAAAGAAAAAAAGAAAAAAAAATTTATTTAAAACATAGGGAAAAGGGCTGGGCACGGTGGCTTACACCTGTAATCCTAGCACTCTGGGAGGCCGAGGCAGGTGAATTGCCTGAGCTCACAGGTTTGAGACCAGCCTGAGCCAGAGTGAGACCTTTTTTCTGAAAAATAGCCAGGCATTGTGGTGGACGCCTGTAGTCCCATCTACTTGGGAGACTGAGGCAAGAGAATTACTTAAACCCAAGAGTCTGAGGTTGCTGTGAGCTATGACGCAACGGCACTCTACTGAGGGTGAAAATGTAAAATTCTGTCTCCAAAAAGAAAAATTAAGAAATAGGAAAAAACCTATAATGTGCTTACGTTTCTTTAAAGCTATTGCTGAGTTTCTCTCTTGACCTTTAAGGACCCTCACATTATTTGAAAATGGAGAGTGTGGAGTCGAGCCTTCAGTTCTTTCAATGGGTTAGGTTTCTGTTTTTCATTTCTAATGCATTCCTAATAATAATTATTCATGTGTGTACATACACACACACACACACACAGTCATCGTTATTAGCCAATGACTGGTACGTGGTGTGCAAGATCAGATTGTGCTTAAGATTGCTTTCTGAAGAATTTTAGCTATGTGTAGTTTAAAAGGTGAGTGAATGGGGTGGAGTTGAGCAAAAGTTAGTGTTAGCCTGTCATTCAACAGCCTGTCTGAAGAGCATTAAACAGCCTGTCTTAGAAAACAGGAATAATGATGGCGATAGGGTCAAATAGATCTAATTGTCCCTTTAGGGAAAGAGTTTAGGAGGTAAATTAAGAGTATCAAAACATAATTCTAAGCTGATTAAATGGGTCTGTTTTATACCTGAATTAGTAACTGATTGCTCTTTAAAGATTGTTTTCATAAATAGTTGGTTTCATAGCCTTATTTGAACATCTTTTATATTTGTATAAATAGGAATTTTTTTTTTTTTTTTGAAACAGAGCCTCGGCTCGGCGCCTATAGCGCAACCAGCTAAGGCGCCAGCCACATACACCTAAGGTGGCGGGTTCGAATCCCCAGCCCAGACCCGCCAAAACAGCAATGACAGCTGCAACCAAAAAATAAAAATAGCCGGGCGTTGTGGCGGGCGCCTGTGGTCCCAGCTACTTGGGAGGCGGAGGCAGGAGACTTGCTTGAGCCCAGGAGTTGGAGGTTGCTGTGA
>CAUYTI010030240.1:0-11834 GCA_963575145.1 Galago senegalensis | reverse complement strand
CCTGGGTAGAGTGCCATGGCATCACAGCTCACAGCAACCTCCAACTCCTGGGCTCAAGCGAGTCTCCTGCCTCTGCCTCCCAAGTAGCTGGGACCACAGGTGCCCGCCACAACGCCTGGCCATTTTTTGGTTGCAGCCATCGTTGTTTGGTGGGTCCAGGCTGGGGATTCGAACCTGCCACCTTGGGTGTATGTGGCTGGCACCTTAGCCACTTGAGCCACAGGCGCTGAGCCATTTAATGCCTTCTTAAAAAACTAAGCCATGATTGCATTAATGTGCACAGCTATGATTTAATTTTAAAAAAAATAAAAGAAAAGAAAATACAGCAAAAGAAAAAAAGAAAGAATAATAAAAGATGAAGCTAGGCATGGATCACACCTGTGAATAGCCACTACACTCAAGCCTGGGCAACATAGAACTGTCTCTAAAGAAAAAACAATTACCTTCTGCCCTAGAGTATTCTCATAAGGTAGGGCATTCTCCAAGTAAGAACAAGGAAGTACAGATTTCAGAAATTCTCCCACACAAAGATTACAAGGCTTGGACTTGTCTCTGTTTTTTTTATTATTTAATCAACTTGAAAACACAGTGGGCAAAAGAAATTCCACACAGAGTGAAGCAGATGCTTGGCCTTAAAGACAGCGCTGGGCTCCTGTGTGCGTGTTGAATAGGTAGTCTCTGCCTGTACCTAAGTCCAGATGGGCAGGAGAGAGAAAGGCTGCTGCTGGCCACAGCAGAACTGCCTCCCTCCCCAAAGGAGAAGGAAAGACACTGTAGAGTCCTCCTAGGTGTGACGCCTTGCTTTTTCTGGGATCCAATTTGGGCCTTCCCTGCCTTCTCAGCAAATTCTCTGAAGTCTGATTCAGATTCACAGTAAACCTCTTCAACGCTCCAAAACTGGACAACAGCTTTCCTAAGGCCAGTGCTAGATCACTCTGCCGTAATTGGTAGTACTGGAGTATCTGGGGGCCTCTCCCCTCACCATCAACCTTCCTCCCCTGTGGGCAGGAACTGAACCGGTCTGAGTCATCTCCTGGCCCCACAGGTGTTTGTTTACGAAGATCAACTGGAGGGTGAAAGTGGGGTGAGATTTGCTCTTCTGTATTGCTAGTCTTCGGACTCAACAGTTTCCTTTGAAATGCCTCCCCCCATCATTCCTCCTAAAAAACTGTGTCTCCTCACTGTCCAAGTTCCTCTCTTCCCACCCCCAAGGGCCTGAGGAGCCCCCTCACTATGGCTCTGTGGGTACTGGTATCTTTTCCCAATTCAGAAAAGAGATAGTAGATGCCTGGGTAGTAGTAGGAGGTACTTAGTTGGAATTAGGAGAAGAAGCGATACTGAAATGGGATGAAGGCCCAGGTAAAGAATGATTTGGGAAGAGGGGGAACTCACAGGAGTCCTGTGCTCTGCCATCAAAATGCTTCTGAGGGGAAATATGAGATGTGCAATGAGTTGAACCCTGCCCACAGGGGAGCAGATGGAGGCCTGTCCCTGGAGGGGTCAGGAACCCATCTGCCTCCTCTCTCCTGATGGTGCTAAAGTGGTCTCTCCCACAGGGGTAGCCATTCTCAGGAAAATGGGCAGGCTTGGCAAGAACAGGCAAGTGCTCTGGCAGCCTCAGTGCCCACTACTCAGGATGGTGAGTTGACATACCACACTTAGGATGCTGCTGGGTGCCGGGGACATCTCCATCCTTGGTACCTCCATAAACCTCTCAATGGGCCCCTCAATTCCCTGGATGCTGGGGGAAAGTAGGAGGAGTAATATGGGATAAAGCTCTAGGCCCCAGCCTGAGTTTAAGAGCTGGCCACCAAGGCATGGAGATATACAAAATAGACTGACCTGGTGAGCAGCACAGCCTGGGCTGGTTTTCTTGGTTCCTGTAGCAACTGGGCCAAGCTAAAATGCCAGGAGAAGGAACTAAGCACTGGGGGCAGTAGGCCTATTGGTTTCAGGAACCAGCACCACCCATCTGTCCCTTTATATTGGGAAGAGTCAATGCGTGTATGCAATACCCATATTGGGCATTATACCCCTCTGTCCCCTGGGCTCAGTCGTATCTCAGAGTCTATAGGAGCAGGGCAGGTTTCCAGTAGAGGACAGGGGTCAGGAATAGGGGTAAATGCTCAAAGCATGACAGATTAAGTGTTTTAAGCCCTAAACTTACCCACATCCATCCCATTCCAAGACTGAGATCTGCCAATGATGAAAATCCCTTCCTCCCAGTGTCTCTCTGACTCTAATCTGAAGACCTCAGGAGAGCAGCCCTTCTTAATGTCAATTTGGACATCAACTTGGGCATTATCTCAAATCTTAGGTGAAACCACTTATCATTGCCAGGGTCCATAAGTGGTCTGAGGACAGGCAAAGAACACAGGAATAGAAATCCTACCCATGGAGGAGTTTGCAGAGGAGCCAGCCCAGAGCCAAGAGGAAAAGGGCACCTGTCATTGTCAGTACCACCACAAACCAGGGCTCTGGCTGCCAGAAAGCTTCTGTGTCTGTCACAAGCAGAGGTATCATCGAGGGCACCTGAAATGAAAGCCACAGCCCTATGACTGCCCTACCAAAATGCCCTGACCATCCTGCCTTCAAACCCTTCCATGGGCTGGGCCACCATACCCCAGATTTGCTCTTCTGTATTGCTAGAGTCTTTGGAATCAACAGTTTCCTTTGAAAGGCCTCCCCTCATCATTCCTCCTAAAAAACTGTGTCTCCTCACTGTCCAAGTTCCTCTCTTCCCATCCCCAAGGGCCTGAGGAGCCCCCTCACTGTGATTCTGTGGGTACTGGTGGCCACTGTGTTAGCCTTCGAGGGAACTAGATGCACAATGATGGTGGCTGTGGTGCTGAGGTGGGAGATGGAGGGCCCTGCATCGGCCACACGAATCAATAGCTCATAGGTATGGGGCTGCTCTGGCCAGGGGGACCCCAACACAGGGTCATAGTACACCAGGAAGGCTCCTTGCAGGCTGAATCGGCTCTGGCTATTCCCTGAAAGCAGAGTGGCAGAAGGTGGGTACCATTGCTGGCCTTGGCCTGCCACTCACCCACAACCCATGTTCCCTATGGTTCCCATAGCCCCCACCTCCCGCAATGTTATAGGAGAAGGCCAGGCGCTGTGGCTCCTGAGGGATCCAGCATGACACCTTGGTCACTTCCACACTATGGCCCAGAGGAGTGTTGATGGTGAGTTCCTGAAATGAGGGCTCACACTCCGGGGCATAGTCATTCACATCCTGCAGAAAGGCAGCCATGTTAGGAGTGGGTGCAACCACCTCCCCAAACTTCTAAGCCGGGCCCTCAACTTCCTCTCACCATAGTCAAAGCCAAAGAATAAGGCAACAGGCCCCACTCCCCTCTAGCCAACTAATGGAAAAAACCTGAAGCACAGCAGGGAAAAGCAGAATGGAAGAGGGGAGAGAAGTGAATAATACTTTGTTCCAAGTATTTCCAAGGCCTTGGGGCTCAATTACCTCAACCTCAATGGTGATGGTACAGGAGCCTGAGCGGTGATAAGTGGGGTCCCAGTCTTGGCCATAGTCAATCAGCAGGACAGTGAGCCTGTATAGCCTCTGCTGCTCATAGTCCAAAGGTCCTAGGAGATGAACCTCCCCTAGAGGGGGTGGCCATCATCTCAGCCTTCAGAGCCAACTCTGGTTCTACCCATCCATCCCCACCCTGACGTAGAAGTACCACTGAGACGGTCCACAGCAAAAATGTCAGGCCAGCCAGAGGTGTAGTACTCAATGTTGTCATGCGGGTAATCCATATCCGTGCCCGCCACAGAGCCTACAGTGTGGGGCTGTGCATCTTCCTGAACCCGGAACGTGCGTGGGGCACAGGCTGGGGAGAACTCATTGACAGGTGTCACCATCACCAGTACTGGCACTTCAGCTGGGGACCATTTGGCAGTCAAGGAGCTGGCCTGGGGTACCTAGCCCTGACCTGGGGGTCTGGGGAGGGGAGACATGGCTCTGCCCTAGAGAGATCTAAGGAGGAAGGTCTGGAGGGAGGTAGTAAAGTAACCCTTCCCTGCTGGTGGTCTAAGAGAAACACCTGGGGGGTTAAAATGGAGATAGCACTACCCTACCGGATTCTGACAGTGGAGAGATGACCTGTCCTGGGGAGAGAAATAGGGGGGACAGAACAGTCCTGTTCTAAAAGTTCAGGCTTCAATATAGTCACTCACTGGTCATCTGGGGCTGACCACCATCAAGCACCAGGATGGAGACTGCATGCTGGAAGCAGGCTTCAGGAGTATCACAGTCCAATGTGGCATTCACCTGGCCAGAGAGGAGAGAGAGTGAGGCCCCTCCAGAACCTGGGAGAGACTTGAGCCATACTGGGCTACCTCTGGCCAGACAGACCACCTTGATCCTGTTTCCTAGACTGCAAAACCGGTTGCCTTAACACCCACACCCAGCCCATAGTCTTAGTTGCCACAAACCCTTAGTCCACCCATTCTGTCCTGCAAACACCCTAAAAATGGGTCTGGGAGCAGAGATTGAGCACCTCAAGGACTTTGTCACGAAGGTAGAAGCTGTCAGGGTTGGGATGGCTATGGAACAATAGCTGGTAGTCAAGGGTGGTACCAGCAGAGTCTGGATCAGTGCAACTGAGGGTATTCAGCACAGTGCCCACAGACACAGTCTCAGGGATTTGAGACCTGAGAGTGGAGGGTAGAGGACAAAGTGGGAGTCTGGTCCAGTGGTGAACTATGGCTCTTGCTCTAGCATCTCAGGTAAGACTCTCATGTACTCACATCAGGACTGCTGGGAGGCAGCGCGGGGGCCAGTGGTTGACAGACCACATGTTTACCGTAAGGTTGAGTTTGGCACTGGCCCATGGCTGGAGCCACTCAAAGGCCTTCACCTGCAGCCTGGTGACTACCACACCTGGGGCACGAGTCAAATCCAGTGGTGAGGTGGTCCGGACCACGCCATTTGCTGGACAGAGTGGGAGGGTGGGGGATGCAGAGTTTACCCTGCTTTCAGCTCATCCTCCCTGGCCCCCATGACCAGATCCTGTGGTGGAGGAGAGTCCATTTTCCTCCAAGGCCAGGTCCCAAAATAGGAAGGCGAAGAGGTAGTATGGGGCACCTCTGGACCAGCCACAGGCTTCTTGTACCCACCCCTCCCCCAATACCCCTCACCATGTCCGATGGAGAAGAGTGGGCTTGGCATCGGGGAGAGGATTTCGTAGCGCAAGTCAAAGCCCTGGGCTTGAACCTGAACCACCTCGCTCCCAGGGACCAGGTTGTCAGGGATGGTGATATTCAGGGCCTGCTCCCTGAACCAAAAAAGGGATACTGGCTCCTGTCATCTCCTGCTTTCCCTGGTGGAGTACACAAGGCCTTCCCTGGGTTCCCTTCCTACATGAGTTAGGATGATGCTTTAGCAGTCAGCACCCTGATTCCCCAGGACTAGACCCTGAATTCCCCACTGTGCCCAGGGTAGGGAGCCTTACAGGAAGGAGACTTGGTGAGAGGAAGCAGGCAAAACTTTCACCATCACCATCCCCTGGCAGCTTTGGCCTTGTCCATAAGACACTGAGATCTGCAACTGGAAGACCTGCAGTGCACAAAAAACAAAGAAGGAACCACAGTGCGTGTCCACCTCTTTGTCCATGCCCAGTCCTGCCCTCAAAGGGTAGTCTCCCTCAGGACCTCCACAAAGAGCCCCAACCTTCACTCTTCTCATGATTGTAACTCTGCTAATGAGTTTTCCTTTGAGCCCTTAATCTTTGGGCCATAAATTCTTCTATTAGGATGCAAACAGCTCAAGAAAGAATAATATCAGAGTCATTTGTAATTGAATTACCACCTAACAACCAGTCACTGAGAGGTGAAAATTTTAAAGTGGGAACTTCTCTGACCTCCAGACTGCACTGGCCATTTTACCCAGACATTTTTTCTTCTTTCTTTCTTTCTTTCTTTTTTTTTTTTTTTTTGAGTCAGAGTCTCAAGCTGTTGCCCTGGGTAGCGTGCTGTAGTGTCACAGCTCACAGCTACCTCAAACTCTTGGGCTTAAGCGATTCTCTTGCCTCTGCCTCCCAAGTAGCTGGTACTACAGGCACCTACCACAACGCCTGGCTGTTTTTTGGTTGCAGTTGTCATCTTTTATTTTTAGCTGGCCCTGGCCAGGTTTGAACTCACCAGCCTGGGTGTATGTGGCTGGCGCCCTACCCACTGAGCTACGGGTGCCCAGAAGTTTTTCTTAATGTGTAATTGCCCTGAACACTCTCCTTTCTATCAGCGGGACTGTGAGTTCTCATAGCCAGGAACTCCTCTTTCTGGAACTCCAGAGCCAAGCACTGAATGAGGCCAAGGTGGGAGGGTAGCCAGTATGGTGCAGCAAATGCAAGACTGGGAGAGGCAGCATTAGTCAAGGAGACCAAGAAGACCAAGAACAAATAAATTTCTAGAAGGCAGTGGCTCTACACAATCCATGGATACCCTCAGGTCCCAAGTCACACTCACCTTTTCAGCTTGGCCTTTGAGGCCCTGGGATGGTGCCTGCAGCCAACCTTGCTCATTGATGGAGAAAGGTCCAGGGAAGTATGGAGGGTCCTGGACACTGATAATGCCCATCTGACAGAACAGAGATGCTTGGGATATTGTCCAGCTCCCAGTGCCTTGAGCTTCCCTATAAACATCCTCAGCAAATCTAGAAGGCACCTCCCACACCCATTTCTCCCATGCCTTACCACTGACCTGTACTGCAGCCTGGACTCCCTGATCTCCTCCCTGAGCCCTGATCCTGATCCTTAATCCTTCCTGTTTTTAAACCAATTACTTTGCTTTTTAACTACATATTTTTTATTATAAAACTGATACAGAATTGTCATAGGAAACTCATAACACATAGGTAAATTGGAAAGAACTCATCCCCTGAGATGTGCCGGTGGGAACAGCCATGGTCACTGTCGGGTGAACAGCCCTCAGCAGCTGTCTCTAAGAACATACATCATGCAGAGGCTTAGCTGTGCCTCACTTAGCTGTGAGTTTAGTGTCTTCAATGACCTGCCCTTGTCCTGTCATCCTCTATCCCATGTGCTGGGCTTACCTGGGCTCCCTGGAATTCTAGGCCTGGAAGCAGCAGAGTGTATATCCGGGCCCCAGGTGTGACTGTCTCTGGCACCTGAATCATTTCTCCAGCTAACCAGAGAAGAAGTCAAGGAGGATCTGTTTAGGCCATGCCTTTCCACACCCTGCCTATTGCCCCTGGCCTCACCTGGGCTGGAAAATTGACTAGCACACTGGATATGGCCAGGGTCCCGCTGCACATCCACAAAAAGTGGTCCCTCCATCACGTGGTTGCCACAGGTGAACCGAAGCTGCAGCTCATAGTGGTTCACCATCAAGGCATCCAGCCGAGCTGAGCTGCTCAAGATTACCTGCGGTAAGTAGGTAGTGCCATATGGGGCTTTGGAAATTTCAGGTCTGTCCTGCCCTTGTGCCCCACAGTCTCCAGCTACATCCATGACTCTACCTGGCCCACATAGATCCCTTTCCATCTGGCCAAGCTGGGTGGGTTGAAGAAGGTGGTGGGTGGCTGCACATTGAGCAACTCCAGGGTAGGCGTGTGGAAGGAACAGTTGAAGGAGAAAGACTGAAGGATGGTGCCTGGGCCTTTGCTCTCGGAGATATTTATAAACCAGGGCAGGCTGTGGAGGTCTGTGAGGAGCAAGTGATTTAGGCTGGAGGTCCCCATGCCCATGCAACCACATGTACCAGCATAGTCCTGCCCTTCTGCTATAGGGCCTGGCCACATCTTAAGGCCAAGTGGCCAAGGCCTTTCCTTGTCCCCTACATCTAACATTTCACAAATGGGGAATGAGAACTTAGTCCAGGAAGCCCCCAGGATAAGGAGTAAGAGTTGGGGTTTGGACCTTATGCTTTCCTGTCTCTCCCCCAATCCTGCCCTCCATGGTAGCTTATCTGAGAAGAGTCAGGACTCCCAAGAGAAAACTAGGGTTTGCCCACCCACCAGCTCCTCACCAGAAACAACCAGAGCAAAAAGGAGTGCTAGGAACTTGAGCAGCACCATAGTGGCCTGAAGATATAGACAGCAGAAGTGGCTTTAGGAAGCCAGGCTGTTTGTTAGGCCCACCCCGTTGCTAGGTCTGTTGCTCAAACACAGGTAGGCAGGCAAGACTCTTGAGCCTCCCAGATTCTAGCCCCACCTATCCCTGGTGACTAAGCTCTCCATCCCTGGGAGGTTTCTAGAGCCCTGGAAAATCACATTTTCTACTTCCCCCAATGAATGCCCCCACTCATTACCATAACCCCAAGGGGGTGTGAGGAGAGGAGGATTAAAGTTCAGTTGGTAAACTGGTCATGGCAATCCTTAGAGACAGACCAAGCACATCATCCAGGAAAATTAGGCCCAGGACCTATTACTCCGCAGTCTGAACTTCAGCTGCTCTGCTCCCTCCCATAGAGCATTACCTGCTTACAAAATATGAGGCTGACCCTAAACAAGATTTCTCAAAAGTTGTCAACATATAACAAGCAAAAGGGTTTGCTTTTACTTCTATTCATGATAGAAATAAAAGTATTGGTAACCTGTGCAGCGCCTGTGGCTCAGTGAGTAGGGTGCCGGCTCCCATTTATTGAAGGTGGCAGGTTCAAACCCACCTCTTGCCAAACTGCAACAAAAAATATCCAGGGCATTGTGGCGGGTGCCTGTAGTCCCAGCTACTCAGGAGACTGAGGCAAGATAATCGCCTACGCCGAAGTGCTGGAGGTTGCTGTGAGCTGTGATGCCACAGCACTCTACCAACGGCAACATAGTGAGACTCTGTCTCAAAAAAAAAAAAAAAAAAGCAAATTAATAAATTTAAAAAATAAATAAAATAAAATATGGAAAAAATGGTTCAGCGCCCGTAGCTCAGTGGTTAGGGTGCCAGCCAGGGTGTTGGCAGGTTCAAACTTGGCCTGGGCCTGCTAAACAATGACACAACTGCAACAAAAAAATAACTGGGCTTTGTGGCGACACCTGTAGTCCCAGCTACTTGGGAGGTGGAGGTAAAAGAATTGCTTAAGTCCAAGAGTTTGAGGTTGCTGTGAGCTGTGATGCCACAGCACTCTACAAAGGGTGCTTTGTAGCTCTGTCTCAAAAAATAAATAAATAAATAAAATGTGAAAAATTAAATATTTTTATTTTTGCCACCTGATTTAATTTTTTTTTTTTGACAGAGTCTCACTCTGTTTCCCTGTGTAGAATGCCATGGTATCATAGCTCACAGCAACCTGAAACTCTTAAGCTCAAGTGACTCTCTTGCCTCAGTTTTTCTATTATTTTTTAATTTTTTTATTTTTAGAGTCTCACTATGTCACCCTTGGTAGAGTGCTATGGAATCACAGCTCACAGCAACCTCAAATTCTTGGGCTTAAGCAATTCTCTTGCCTCAGCCTCCAAAGTAACTGGGACTACAGGTGGCTGCCACAAGGCCTGCCTGTTTTTTTGTGTTGTGGTTGTCATTATTGTTTAGCTGGCCCTGGCCAGGTTCAAACCCACCAGTCTCTGTGTATGTAGCCAGTGCCCTACCCACTGAGCTATAGGCACTGCCCAGTTTTTCTATTTTTAGTAGAGACCGGGGTCTAACTTTTGTTCAGGCTGGTCTCAAACTCGTGAGCTCAAGCAATCCACCCACCTCGGCCTCTCAGAGTGCTAGGATTATAGGTGTGAGCCACAGCACTTGGCCTCACCTGATTTAAATTCTGATGTAAATATATAAAATGAACCATTTTAATGAAATTTAAGTATTATTTTGAAATCATTCAGATAATTACTATGACTAGAACACAAATTATATAAAAATTTTTATTGTAGTATATAATTTTTTTTTTTTTTTTTACAGACAGAGTCTCACTTTGTTGCCCTGGGTACAGTACTGTAGTGTCACAGCTCACAGCAATCACCAGCTCTTGGGCTTAGGCAATTCTCTTTTTTTTTTTCTTTTGAGACAGAGCCTCAAGCTGTCCTCCTGGGTAGAGTGCCGTCAGGAATTACAGCTCACAGCAACCTCCAACTCCTGGGCTCAAGAGAGTCTCTTGCCTCCGCCTCCCAAGTAGCTGGGACCACAGGCGCCCGCCACAACACCTGGCTATTTTTTGGTTGCAGCGTCATTGTTGTTTGGCGGGCCCGGGCTGGGGATTCGAACCCTCCACCTTAGGTGTACGTGGCTGGCGCCTTAGCTGGTTGAGCTATAGGTGCCAAGCCTTAGGCAATTCTCTTGCCTCAGCCTCCAAAGTAGCTAGGACTACGGGCACCCACCACAACGCCCGGCTATTTTTTGGTTGCAGTTTGGGCAGAGTCGGGTTCAAACCTGCCATGCTCAGTAGCAGGCATCCTCAAACTACGGCCCGCGGGCCACAAGCGGCCCACCTAGGACATTTATCCAGCCGGCCAGGTGTTTTTGCCACGCCTGCCTGTCCTGCTTAGCAGCCAACTCGTCCCGGGGCCTGCAGTCCGGCCCTCCAGTGGTCTGAGGGACAGTGAACTGGCCCCCTGTTTAAAAAGTTTGAGGACCCCTGGATATGGGTGCCCTACCCACTGAGCCACAGGCGCCACCCTATTGTATTATATAATTTGTGATTTTGTAAAATAAAGGCAATAAAATATGTATGTCTTTTCTTTTTTTAATCATCCAAACTCACACAATAGTCAACCACAAACATTACTGACTCCAGTAGTTTTTGATATTTTATTGACTTTCAACCATATAAAAACATCATGGCTTTACATGTATACTCTTAATCACTGTGGAGAAGTATTTGTCAAGATAGTATATAGTATAATAGAATGTCGTGGGGTTTTTTGGAGACAGTCTTTTTTTTTTTTTGAGACAGAGCCTCAAGCTATCCCCCTGGGTAGAGTGCCATGGCATCACACTCACAGCAACCTCCAACTCCTGGGCTCAAGCAAGTCTCCTGCCTCAGCCTCCCAAGTAGCTGGGACTATAGGCGCCCGCCACAACACCTGGCCATTTTTTGGTTGCAGCCATCATTGTTGTTTGGCGGGCCTGGGCTGGGGATTTGAACCCGCCACCTTAGGTGTATGTGGCTGGCGCCTTAGCTGCTTGAGCCACAGGCGCCAGGCCATGGAGACAGTCTTATTATGTCGCCCTTGGTTGAGTGCTGTGGCGTCATAGCTCACAGCAACCTCCAGCTCTTGGGCTTGAGCAATTCTCTTGCCTCAGCCTCCCAAGTAGCTGAGACTATAGGTGCCCACCAGAATGCCCGGCTATTTTTTCATTGCAGTTGTCATTATTGTTTAGCTGGTCTGGGCCAGGTTTGAACTCACCAGCACTGTAATCACTGTACTACAGGTGTTGAGCCATAATAGAATTTTTTAAAATTTCAAATTAATATGAGGGTACAAATGTTTAGGTTACATTGTTTTCATTTCTTTTCTTTTTTTTTTTTTAGAGATAGAGTCTCACTTCATCGCACTCAGTAGAGTACTGTGGCATCACAGCTCACAGCAACCTTTAACTCCTGGGAGGCAATTCTCTTGCCTCAGCTTCCCAAGTAGCTGTGATTACAGACGCCCACCAGCATGCCCAGCTATTTTTTTTATTGCAGTTTGTCTGGGGCTGGGTTTGAACCCACCACCCACAGTATATGGGGCTAGTGCCCTACCCACTGAGCCATAGGTGCCACCCTGTTTTCATTTCTTTTTTTTTTTTTTGAGACAGAGCCTCAAGCTGTCCCCCTGGGTAGAGTGCCGTGGCATTACAGCTCACAGCAACCTCCAACTCCTGGGCTCAAGTGAGTCTCCTGCCTCCACCTCCCAAGTAGCTGGGACCACAGGCGCCTGCCACAAC
>CAUYTI010030237.1:0-26639 GCA_963575145.1 Galago senegalensis | reverse complement strand
CAGCCTGGACCTGCCAAACAACAATGACGGCTTCACCCAAAAATAGCCAGGCATTGTGGAGGGTGCCTGTAGTCCCAGCTACTTGGGAGGCGGAGGCAGGAGAATTGCTTGAGCCCAGGTGTTGGTGGTTGGTGTGTGCTGTGATGCCACAGCACTCTACCCAACAGGTTGTGGCTCTGTCTAAAAAAAAAAAAAAAAAAAAAGACTATTCTCAATAAACGTTTAGCCCCTGTGCATTATAATATTAAGCTTACTTTGAATACAAACATTAAGAGTTTGGGAGTTATGTACCACTGGACTTAACAAACATCATTTTATAACTACTTTTTGTATCTTTTTGAGGATCCTCCATGTCTGCAGGGGGCTTAGATCCTTCTTTCTCTGACTGTGAGTCCGTTTCAGAGTCCTCTGAATTTTCAGGATCAGTGAATCATCATCATCACCGTCCCCAGCTACACCATCTTCATCGTCATGCTCTATCTCACTGAACCCAAGTCCACAGTGTTCTCTATATCGTCCTGAAAGTTTACTATCCATATTTTGCTGATATTCAGACTCCAGTTCTTCATTAGTTTGCCTTTCTTATTCCCTTGATAAAAAGTGAGATTTCGATCTGTGATCTCCTCCTGTAACAAGATGACCAACTTAACTCTTTCAATCCTGAGCTCATAAATCTCAAGAATACTTTTTATTGCTTCATGGCATAAATTCGCTGACTACAGTTTGCTAATCCAAGTCATCTGCAGAGAGTGAACACTTCACTCTGTGTGAGTGGGGCTCCCTGGCAGCCCACATCATGTGGGGATCAGAGGGGAAATGCTTAATCCAGGCTCAGATCTCCTCAGCAGAGGGCCAGCAGCCTGCAACTGACCATGGGCCTAGAATATAGAGCCCCTTCACAAGCATTCATTTTTAAGGGGATTTTTAAAAATCATATGTAGGTGCAAACTGCCCTTTACAAGTAATATTAAATAGTCAAGGCATATGGAAAGATTGTTTAGAATTTTTTACGGTTTAGGAAGAAATAACCACCATAAACATATTTCTTTAATCTTAAAAAATGATCAGGCCATTTAAACATTTAAAACTCAAAGAGGGCAGCACCTGTGGCTCAAAGGAGTAGGGCACTGGCCCCATTTACCGGAGGTGGTGGATTCAAACCAAGCCCTGGTCAAAAAAAAAAAAAAAAAAACCTGCAAAAAAATTCAAAGAAATTACTTTTATAATTTCAAAATTTTGTATTACATGGTGATGTAGATACTTACATTTTATTTTTCTACATTAACATGGATAGTCTATGTAAGTTCATTTTTATTTGCTAAGCATGAAAGCCAGTGAAAAGCATAGGTATTTTGTTCATATTTAAGTTTTTGTACTTCTAACATATTTATAACTTTCTATAATCATAAAAATATAGGTAAACAATTTCTGCAACTTACAATTACCACTAGAAGAAATATAACTCATTTGAGATGATTCACCAAAGAAATGAATAAATGGAGCCTAGCATGATGTTATCTATTTAAGATATTTTTAAAAATTGGCTGCATGCACATTTTAACTAATTTAAAATATAATAATAACCATTAAAGTTTTTTTAAAAAATCGAAATAACTAAAGAACTTTATGCATGTCATAAATTAATTGTGAAAATGTATCTTAAAAATGAATGTAATGAAAGTTGTTTATGAGTTTTAATACTTTAAAAGCCATTGGAATAAGCAATTATTTTCTTACCCATTTGCAAATTACAGTGGTAACACAAAAGAAAATCACAGTTTCACTAGAGCGATATATAAACAAACATTTCTCACTAGTAGCAACACTAGATCTTTATTTCCGTGGTTGTCCGTTATTAACTATTTACTGAATAAGGTACTGTTTGATCTTAGGTTTTGTTATAACACAGGGTGAGAATAGTATCTTTTGATGAATTTTTTTCTGAAATAAAAGCATTTCACCATTGGTGAAATAGTCCAGGATGGTTAAAGATCTATCTGTTGTCTATGAACAATTTTGTATGTTGGGTTTGGGACTGGAATTTAGACAACACAGTCACGTCATAATCATCGATCAGCACCTCGTATGAGCATTGTACGTCACTATGAACCACAAGAACTAAAAATGAGTACAAGATTCTGTCTTCATGTAAAATGTATTTGATCCACATACAAATGAAACAGCTGAAAGCTCTATAAAAGCAAATGATAAAATAAGGCTCTGAATGCATTATCAGAATAAAAATGTAAACATGTAGTTTGAGAATAAATGATGTGACCATTAAGCTTAGTCACTGATCATCCCTATGATAGGATATTGCTATTAGACACGTAGGAAAGATCAGCCTAAGCACACAAATATTTATGGAACAAGAGGTGAGGTTGTTCTAATTTTTAAAACCATATTGGCACATCAAACCTCAGGTTACCCAAAATTTAATTCTGAGGATTAATACCAAACACAACAACAGAGGAATGCAAGCTATCAAAATCTATTCAATCCAGCAAAATAGTCCTAAGGCAAAAATTCATGGCCTGAAGTACCAGCATCAAAGAGACAGAGAGATCACAAAGGAACAAGCTAACATCACATCTCAAGGAATAAAACAGATCAAACAACTAAATTTTAACAAATAATCCACTCAATACTAGAAAATAGTTATCTTTGAAACATGTAATATAGACAAAATAGCTTGCCAAATAACGTTTTTGTTAGCTTGCCCCCCACTAGTATTTTTTTCCACCAAGACCTTTTTCTCCACATAGGGGTTTATGTCCAGAGGTGAGTGCAGATAGATGCAACTTCAGGCACTTGTGCACAAGCAGCAGAGTCTCTTCAATTTCATTGTGACTATTAATTTAAGGATTGAGGATCTGGCATCCTAGATGACATCATTGTTCCATACCAAGCAACTTATACATGGCAGGAGTCATTCTGCATAAGGTATCTAAGGAGTACTTCAGACCCATACATAGAAAATAAAACCCATCTAATATTACATGGACGACAATTAAGTGTCGATGAAAATGCCGTTTAAATATCATATGAATACTGGATTTGTGGGACCTGTTTGGTTAAAATTATAGAGTTGCTTCTTCCTGCACCCCTACTCAGTTCTGTATGTTACTCTGGTGAGTGAATCAGCTGAAATCAAACATATTTTTCATCTTTACTGTATTAAGTAACAAAGGGTTCAATGCAACTTTTTCCAACAGAGAAAACTTTGTAGGAAAATATTTAACATGTTTGGAAAAGATAGAAAACACAGAAGAGCAGGAGCCTCTCTTGTGCTAGAGCTTTTCTGCTTTATGAGACCTCTGGGATAAGGTGAGCTTATTTGGTGCTATTTGAAGAATTTACCAGCATTACACAACTTCTAAACTCCCAAAGTCATCAATGGTAAAAACAGTGGAAACAATGTGATTTTATAATTGGAGTGCTTTTAATATATATGAGTTCCAGAGTTATGTTGTAATTTTAAGATGCAGTGTATTACTTGCCATAATTTGGCTAGTAGCTTGTTGATATCCAAAAAGTTAGTTGATATTATTTTTCAATCAGTTATCGAGTCATAACTAAGTGGAAATTATCAGAGCTCTGACTCAGAAATCAAAAACTCCAGCACAACTCTTTAAGCAAACTAAATCAACATTTTGTGCCTCAATTTTTAATCTTCCAGATAAGATGGTTGGATTTTGACCTCTGAAGAATTCCCTTTCAGCTGTAAGAATGGCAAAGTTCATTAATCTTTTGCTACTCTTATGAAATAGATTTTAACTCATAAGACACGTATTTAAGCATTTAGAGTGAACTGTCATGATATTCACAATAAACTCTGAAATGATTCCAAAAATTATGTCTCTATCTGTGTATATCTAGACTGGGAATGAGAAAGAGAAACAAGCAAAAAAGGCAAAAACGCTAACAATTAGTGTTTGTGAGTAAAGAGTGTGGAGACATATAATATTCCTGCAACTTTTTAAAATGTTGGAGACTTTTTAGAATGAATAGTATAAGAGAGAATAAATAATCCTGTCAAACAAAACAATCAATAGCAAAACGTATAAAAATAAAAATATTTTACTTGAGGTTTAGTTCCAAATAATCCTAAATGCATGATTCTGCTAAAATGTAGAAGGATGTCGTTATGGACTGCAAGTTTGTGTCTTCCCCAAAATTCGTGTGTTGGAACCCTAACCTCCCACAGTACAGTATTACCAGGGAGGGCCTTTGGGATATAACTATGTTTGAGGATTAATGGGATTAATGTCCTTAAAAGAAGACCCGTATGTGACAATCCAGTAAGAAGTCTGCCACCTTCACACTAGGAGAAGAGCCCTCATGAGACCTGAATCTGCTGTCATCCTGTCTTGGACTTGCCAGCCTCTAGAAATGTGAGAGAGGAATTTCTGTCATTTTAGTTGCTATGGTATCTTGTCATGGCAGCCCCAGCTGACTAAGACAGACATGCATCTTTCTGCCTATGAGATTAAATCTGTATCATGGGTCTTACTATCCTCTAGATATTTATACGAGAAGAAAGGAAGAAAGAGGGCTAAGCACAAGAATGGTGCCTACTGGTGGCATGTCCTGACTTGTCCCATATGCTGGCAGAAGGAGTAGAGGGGCCAGAGCATGTGTAAAACATGGCTCCCGTTATAAACACAGCCAATTAACATTGTGCAATCAGATTTGTGTTGTTACCACTCAGAAGAGAACAGTGGAGGTAAGATAGGACTAAGAAAGCAAAGATGACTTCCTTACTGCAGAGTCAGCATGGGGGAATAGTCTATTTGCCGCGCTAGAGCCATCCTAAGTATAGTACTCTGATGGATATGCAAACTACGTAAATGTAATCAGAGCAGTCGCTTAACTTAAAAACTTCTGAAACTTTCTGCTTTCTACCCTGGTGTATTAGTTTATTCTTTTAGTACAAAGTCAACTCTAAGTTTATATTTTCAACTTGAGCAACTCAAATCAGTTTGAATCCCATATTAGGTGCCCTTGTGTCTTTTATATTCACCTCTAGTTTCTTCATATTTCTAATTAGAATGTATTTCTAAAATACATTTCTCAGAAGTGTTGAAGATATCTGTTTTTCTTTTCCTTTTTTTTTGTCTTTGTGAAGTTTTGGGAATAGGCTATTTTTCCCACTGGCTTAATTCTATTTTGAAAAAAAAAAATTCCTTAGAGAAGACTTTAAGGACACATTTTCTAATGAAATCTCTTTGAAAGTGTGCTGTTAGTGAGACTGATAGAAGAGTTATAGGTTACAAATGCTTGATTGCAAAAGTTATATATTTCTATACATGAATAATTTAAAGATCAAATATATAATTATAACTCCCCAAAATAAACTTTCAGAGGCAGTTTTTGATATCTTATTATAATGAAATAATTTGTATTTTGACTTCTCAAAGGAATCCTACACTCTCAAGAAGTACATAAATTGGTAAAGATTTCTATTTTAGAATACAGAGAAGCTTGTGGTTAGCTGAAGAGTACTACTTAAAATGTTGGATTTTCTTCAGTAAGCCTTTGTACCTTAGCAGTTACAAGTTAGTTAGCTGCTTACCTTATTAGATAAAAATATTTTAAAAACTAAAAAAAAAAAAAAAATTTTAAAAACTGAAGGAGAGTAAACAAATTACAACAACCAGTACAAAATCAGAGTTTGATTAAAAAATCTGAACTTTCTGTACATAAGTTATTGAGAGGATTATTGTCAGCTAAGGTCTAAATAGAGCATTGGAGTAAAGTTTGTAATACAGATGATGATTCTTTTAAAGATATGTAGGAAAATTTCAACAGTAAGGTATTTTACATTAGGGAAACAAGAATAATCAGGGATATAACTACCAAAAAGGTGAGAGGTGTAATTGCAGAATCAAAGGACTAAGTTGTTACAAGTGTAGGCTGGGAATGTTGGGAATGACCAATATGGATATGAACAATTTATGAGTGAAAGGAGATTACTGAGGTCGCTTGAAGGCTCTTCAGACATAGCAGGGATGGAAAGAACTGGGTCTGGTGTTCTTAGTTTGTTTGAAAAAAAAAAAGGATCAATTGGGATGGCCTATGAAATCTCTGAATCAAGGCATAAAGACTAAAAAAAACAGCCTAGGGAAACACTATCTCTGACATAGCACCTTGTTCAACCCTCTATTCAATTAGTAATAGTTGCAAACAGGTTTTTCTAGTTAAGTTTTACATAAAAAAGGCTTCCAGGCTCCAGAGATTTGTCCAAAAGTTTATACAGTAACAGGGTGACAGGTCTAACATTCAAACTTACAGCTTTTAAGTCCAAGTTCAAAGCTCTCTCTACTAAATCAGGAGGGAGAATTACCCCCATTGGTATTTCACAGCATTTGCGTTTCAGTTTTCAATTAAAAGGAACAAAGAATGCTTTGCTCATCAATAATGTTCTTTAATAATATTTTTTTGTAGAAAAAAGAAATTTTTTCTTTCTATTTAATTTCTGTTTAGAACAATTTATTAAGATACAAACTTTGAATCAACTGAATGTTTAAGAATGATACCTAAGTGTTCTTCCAAGCTGGACTGGACACTGCTCAACCACATGTGTAGGAGAACACACAAGAGTTGGGGGGAAAGTAATTAAGTGGCATTTAGGAGGTAGTCTTATAATCTCTCTTTCAGATTTTTTCCTTGTTTTCTATTCCTAGCATTTTAACTCTGGTCTAGTTTTTAATTTACACTCGTCTGTGGAGTGTGAATACACCCCTCCTGTATCACTCCAAATCCTCATGGCTTCACTTGCTACTGCAGCCATTGTTGTGGTGCCCTGGTCCTTGAAGTTGTCCCTCACTCTCATATACACGCACTCTGACAGCGTCTCATCTTGTGCCAGGGCTTTCTCCAGCTTTCTTCTTCAAAGATGAACTTAAAGTTCTTGGATGGACCTTATGGACACTCACAGTTGTCTAACCGGGAGTGGAGTGTCAATGCCTGTGGTGTTATTCTTGATCAATAGGGGAGAAAATCTAATGGAAACTTGCTCCTTTCTGTTGTCCTCTAGGCTGTAAGTTTTGACATGCATTTCACAAAACTCAAAAATACCCTACAGGATCAAATACTGGTGTCCCCGCCTGGCAGTTAATAAGACAAGGCATCTTTTTGTTTCCTTTTTTCACATCTCTAACAAACTCTTTGCACGCCCAGCATCTTGGGATTGGATTACTTGCCCTGCAAATCTTTGTTTATGCCTCTGTCTTTGAAGAAATTCAAGCTAGAAATAAATTTATAGAGAAGTACAATTTTCTCCCAGTCTAATGCACCATTTCAATTGTACTCAATAGATGCACTAGACTGAGGGCAGTGATGAACCTGTACTGAGCCCTCATTAGACAGGGAATCCCAAAGAGAACTGGCTAAAGTTTTTGCTCAGCAGGACTTCAAGTGGGCAGATTTCCTGGCCCAACATTAAGATCTAGAGGGGAGTAGAATGTGAATCAGAATTCTGTGTTCCCGACGTTCATCAGCTGTCTGTTCCCTTTCTTGCCCCAAGTCTGCTTAGGTTTAATTCTTTGACTCTGAATTTAACAGAAAGCTCTGCCCTTGGAAATACAAGCTAGAGCTGGAAACAAAGCTAGTAATGAGCCCTAGGTGGGACTCCATTCGCTTCTCTGCTTCATAAGTGAACTGTGGCCAAAGAATTTCAGCTTGTGCTCTCATCATGCATTTTTTTAAAACAGATTTACTCTACAACTAAGTTCTAAATATATTTTTCTTCTGTATATTTTTTCCTATGCTGTACTTAGATGTTACATTACTTATTTTTCCTGTGAAGAATCCTAATAAAGCTCCAAACTTCCACTCTAATGACCAAAATAATGTCTGATTTTATTATAAGCAGCAATTATAGTGTGTGCATAAATTTATGCTTTATTTTGAAGATTCACTTTAATTTTGTCAAAAAAGTACAATTTCTCTTTATCTTTTTTGTCTAAAAAATATGATAATTGTTTCCAGTGTTTTGGATTGCTAATTATCAAGTAGCAAATATTTAAAATAAGACTGTTAAAAAATATCAATTAATTTTGAAAGGTTTGTACTGTTCATGAGTGTAAAGTTTTTTCATTAAGGTAAAAAAAAAAGATTTTATGTGATTAGTTGTCAATGGAAAACTTCATTATTAAACTAGTGATATTTCAAAGAACCAGGTAGCATAACTTAAAAAATATTTAACAATAAATTCTTCTTCCTCCTTTCAAAAGAATACTAACTATACATAAGGCTTACTGCAAGGTAAAATTGCTGGTTAATCTGATTTCTACCATTTTTTTTTCTTTAGAGCATTTAAGTACCCTGAAGGTAGATGCTTTGATGTACAAGTTGAAAACTGTATTTTATATGCTGGCCTCCACAGCTGGGACAAGAAATTTGCTAATTAATTTATAGATAGCTTAATTGCATTTTCAATGTCAGAAGCCTTAAAAATTTAAGTATTTCTTTGAAAACACATGCACATTTAAATTGCATATGGATTTCTTGATTGTCAATAAGAAAAAACCCAGTAAATTGAAATATGTTAATGTATTTTATTTGTTGTCCACTTCATTTTGTTTTAGTCTTTCCTTAGGCTAAGTCAACATTTTATTATCTTATCGCTTTTTGATTCACAGAGCCTTATTAAACCTAAATATTTTTTGGCTTTCAAAACAGAAATAGTCTTTGAATTTTATTCATGGATTTTTTTATAGTGTTTCTTTAATGTGCATGTTAGCTATCCTTTGATCATTTTCTCTTAAGATTCATACACATAAAATAGATTTTTCAGCTTGAGGGCTGCATACTATTAAACTCCATGATATTTAAATTCTTATAAAAATTCCTCCCAAATTCTTTCTCTTGATTGTACTGAACACAATTCAGTAGCCTTAGATTTCTTACTTATTTCTCTAATGCAATTTCAATGGCAATGAGGCATAGTGCTTACGAAAGTAAAGTCTTGCATTCAGTAATGAAGAGGTCTCTTAACTTTGCACAGAAAGAAAGGTCCCATTGACAACTACCAACTACACTGTCAGCTCTGGAAACATATACAGTTTCATATGGCCAAGAGGATAGAGATGGCATTATGGAATCCATTTAGTTCACTGAGAAATTGAAAATGTAATACTGTCAGGGGCCATATGCCCTCCAACTATTGCATTTGTCCCTTTATATTTTCCAGACCCTGGAATTAGGCAGCATCCTGTTGTTTGTAATGGCAAATAGGCTATGAACAGAAGTGAAGAAAGTTACATGTAATTCCAGATAGTACAGCTCAGATGGTGGGATCTCTACTAGCCGGAGTGGACGTTTGGAAGATAGTTTTACTCTGGGGTTAGAGACACACCAAATGTATGTGAGAGGGGAATACATTAGTTATAAACTATTCATACTGAGGGTTGTCAGTGCAGAATAATTGAGTCTTCCCTGACAAATACTGGTATTCTAACAATAACTTGGATTTTTTTTTTGGTAACAAAAATCTAAAATATGAACAGCAGGAAAGGGATAGGAAGCCTAAAGAAGAGTAAAATACTTTGCCCCTGACTTTGGCCCACCCTGCAGGGTATGGGGAAACAGATTGCATGTCTAAAACAAAACAAAACAAAATTAAAAAAAATAACTGCTAATGGCAAAAATTTGTGACTTTAGGGAAAGAGAGATTGCAAAATTTAGAATTCTGTATAGCTGTAAGTGGCTTTGTTCAGCAAGATGTTATCAGACAATGGGTTCAGGTAATAGTTTGCTGATTTCTAAGCAAACAAGGGGTAGGATAGGTAGAGTCTACAGAATCTGGGTGTTTCACGGTTGAGAAAATCATTGTTTCTTGGCCTCTCCAATAATAAAAATTAAAATAGAGAAAACCGAGAAATAAAAAATCCAGCAATGTCTTTCACCTGACTTAATTGCTTCAGGATGAAAAATCAGAGTAACCATACGTAGCCAGTAAATACTTTGAACTGAGTAAGATTGTTACTGGAATTTCTTCTTTAGTAGATCCTTGGCCTCAGGGAATCCAAGAATGAATCCATCGATATTCATCAGTGGTAAGATGGGATTTATTTTACAGAAAAAGCACCAGGCCTTCTGGCAGAGGGAAAAACCCAATTTGGAAACAATCTCCCCTCTGCCTGGGTCCTTTGTCTAGGGGTGTGTGTATAGCCTTACAAGTGAACAGATACAGTCCCTTCTGTTGGGGCAAGGTTAATGAATGTGTTGGCAAATGAACAGATACAGTCCCTTCCGCTAAGGACAAGGTGAAAGAGCCATTCTCTTCATGAAATTGCCCAGGCCTAGGAAATGAGAGGTTGCAGTTCAGCCCTGAAAGGGAGAATCCTGCACCGGGGCCACTCCCAGCTCCAGGAGCTGTGTGTGTGCCCCAGAGGTCAGTCTCACACCTGCAGCACTGCACCCCAAAACAAGGGGAAAGTAGAGGTGGCCGGACAGCAGTGTGGGCTGTGCCCAGGTCTCCCTCAACTAATGAGGGATTGCCGGCTTCCCTGGTGGTCCTCCAGCCCTCACCTCCCCTCTACTGCACCAACCCCCCCACTCCCCCAACCCTGGTGGGGGTAGAGATGCAGAAGGTACAGCAGGCCCTCCCCATGGCTGGTGCTGACCAAGCCAGGGTGCACCCACCTGGCATCAAGATAACTTAGGGCAAAATTCTGATTTGGGTAAAGAAAAGCTTACAGTCTCATAATTTCCCCCCATTTAAATAAAAGGATACGTTCGTAAGCAAGATATCCAAGAAATACAGTGAATCTGAAATTTATCTTGGAAAAACTTTTGTGTCATGAACTAATTGGAATCAGATTTAATAAAACTAGTTTTTGAGAGGTGTTATAACTTAGGGTAAAAAATTTAAAACTATCTAAGATCCCAAATCACTCATAGGCTCCCAACATTAAGGAAATGAGCTGAGCTACCTCCTTATCCATCAAGAGGGCAGAGTCCCCAAATGCTCAGAATCGAGGTCTGCAGAGAACTCTTGGTCTGTCTTTACATCATAGATGGGGACCAATTCTGGTCAGTCTCCTCTCTTGTGACATGAGGTCCCTCACAATGCCTGTGCAGAGTCTGGCAGCAGAAGGGATTTGGATGTATGGAAATGAAAAGGAACCCGTACAGTAGTGTGGGAGCATCACTGCCTCTCACAGTCTTACGTTCTGTTTCTCAGCAGACTAAGTAATGCGCTCATCATGGTGCCGTCTCTCATTCTCCCTTCTTCTAAGGGTGGTGACTTTTATAATTATTTTGTACCAGCTCTATTATTATATTTGAATATATAAGGAAGTTAACTTGTATTTTCAGTTCATATGTCTGCAAACCAAGAACCCCCTGACCTGATGCAAACACTACTGTCCCGCACTGATAAGACTTTGAGCTGGATGCCCTGATGGGAATTTCAGTCCTATCTCTAAGATTTGTTTTACGTTTCCTCAAGCTATATTTTCTCCAATTTTCCTTAATCACACGTGCCAAGAACATATAGAAAAGAATTCAGTGCATCAGATAAATATAAATAACTATGTGAATTAATATGATGAATTAAGAAATGTCCTCAAAATGCAATTTTTAGACTCAAGTGTTGATTACAAAAAGCAGTTGAAGGATTTTACATATTGAAATGAAAAGCAAATAAGTCATTACAAATAAATTATCACCCTTGCACATAGATATACTAAGCTGTACTTCTATTCTTGGCATAATAAAAAGAGAGATAAGATATACAGTGATATTACTTTCCGTCTTTGCCCTGTTGATCACAGCTCACTGATCTCCAATGAAAATGATATCTCTATGTTCCACCCAACTATGCCCATGGACCTGGCTTTCCAAATTTAGGGAGAGATAGCCTATAAATGAACTCACATTTTAAATGAGGCAAGAAAATCTTTCTTTTTCAAAATGCACTTTATAATGTAAACAAATCATATCATTACTTGGCTTGTTTGTTAAATTATATTTGTAAATAATTGGTTTTTAAAGTGGAGTTAATTGGTATGTCAGCAATTTAATAGCTTTGTGACCCTACTCTAACTAGCTGAGCCTAAGCATTGACTTGAGGCAATGGTTAGTGGTTTGAATAGGGATCGGCCCTATTGACTGACAGGGTTCATGTCCCAAGTCCAGTGCTCACCAGCTGTACTAGCTTGGGTGGGTTATTGAGACTCTCTGCATGTTAGAGTTCTTACCTCAAAAAATGGGCTTACTCTTGGTAACTACTTATGTGCTTTCAAAGATTAAATAAATTTCCAAAGATACTTTGTTCTAAAAATTTGTGGAGAATCTAAAATTACCACGTAATAAAAGTATTCCTTCTGGTCATTCTTAGAACGACTAAATTAATTGTTAACATTTCAGTGAGGAAATGCGGGCAGTGCTGCAGTAACAAATAGCCTCCTTTGATTTTTCCTTTCCAGTGTAGGCTGTAGCTCTGTGAACAGCAATGCCTTCTGCATGGCCCCCCGTCAGTAATGATAACCAATGGAGAAACTAAACCTACAACCTATTTGGTTAAGGGAAAAGAAAAGAGAACATTAACACACTTGCAACAGCTTCTCAGTGACACCAGTCACATCTGCTCTCAATTCCTTGTGAACGTTATTCATAGGACCCTGCCTTTGACTTCCTGCAAGGGGGATGGGTGAATTGCACACAGACTTTATGGTCACCCTGTATTAAATATACAGTCTTCATATGATCCAGCAATTCTACTCCTAGATATATAATTAATATGAAAGAAAACATATGGCCAATCAATAATGTGGACACAACTGTTCAGAGCAATATTATTTATGATAGCCCCCAAATTGGAAAGCATTCCAAAAGTCCAGGAACTGGTGCGTGGATAAACAATACATAGTGATAAGGGACTTTCAGGTTCTTGGTCTTGGTGATCTGAAGAATAAATCCTCAGACCACAGATCAGCAGCAAGATAGAATTTATTTACAGAAAAGAATATAAAAACTATAAAGTTCCTGGTAGGGAGAGAAAACCCTAGTCGGGAGAGAAAAGCTCTCTCTGTTTTTCTCTCTCTGTCTCTCTCCATTTACTGGAATATATATAGGTGCATGGGTTCCTTCTATAAGAGGCCAGGAAATGAATCGACAGTCTCTTCTTCTGGGGCAAGGTGAATGAATGTACTAATGAATGGACATAGTTCCTTCTGCTGGGGCAAGGTGAATGAATGTACTAATGAATGGACATAGTTCCTTCTGCTGGGGCAAGGTGAATGAATGTACTAATGAATGGACACAGTCCATTCATAGAACTGAGGTCTAGGAAACTGACATGAAATTGACCTAGGCATAGGAAACCGGGTTCCATCTTTAGGTCTAAGTGCAAAGGGGAAGGAAACACCAAGGTGCGGGTCTCTCCCCAGCAGCTGTTGGGTCCTTTTGGCTACTGGAGCCTCCAATGGGGGAGGGAGGCTCCCCCTCCTTGCCTACGCTCCAGCCCGCTGGTTCCTCTGCCTACTGACGCTGCACCAACACCACCAAGGTGGAGGCGGAGGGTCCTCCAGCCCAGCTCAACTGAGCTGGCTGGGGCGCCACCTGTCCTGTATCAATAGCTTATCCACACAATGTAATATCCATTCAATGTAATACCATGAAAAGGAACATACTGAGGCCCGATGCAATATGGATGAGCCCTGAAAACATTAAAGTAAGTGAAAGAATTTCTCTATAAAAGACCACATATTTTATGATTTCATTTATATAAAATACTCCTATTAGTCAAGATGAAGTGACGGCTAATGGAAATGTGATTTTTTTGAGTGATAAAAATGTTCTAGAATTAGATTGCTATGATGGTTGCCAAGCTCTGGGAATATGCTAAAACCATGAGATTATATTCTTTTAATAAGTAAACTCTATCATATGCTCATTGTATCTCAAAAGCTGTTTTTTGAAAAAGAAAAGCAGCTAGTTTTGTGTTAACCATTAATTATTTAGATGCTTAACACTTTTGAGTGACTTGGCCAACTAAGTTAATGAAACAAGATATTTATTGAAGATATATTTAGTTTGTGTATTACACACTAAGGCTAGAAAAGAGAATTAAACTCATTAATGTCTAATACTAAGACATTCTGTAGTAATAACAAAAATGACCATGTTTTAGTTCTTTTGTTTTGCTGTGGAAACACTGCAGTTGTAGCGTATGAAAAGTCTGCCCTTCCTGCCAGTAAACTGTTATATACTTAGCATGAATTTTTTGTAAACCAGCATGTTTAAAAATATTCTTCTCATTTTCAGTTGTTGATTTCGTTCCTTATGTCGGATTAACAAAGCAAGAGATTTCTGTGGAAGGCAGTTGAAAATGTAAATTTATCTGAAAAGTATAGCTTATTTTAGTGGTTGAAAGTAAAAGAAAAATTCATGTGTTTTTGTCCGATTAATATGGCACCTGTTAAGTGCAGGTGGAGATATCAGAGTGACAATAGTCAATAATTAACTACATGAGAAGATGAGGAAATGGGGGAGCTCAACTAATCTAACAAATATTTATTTAGATCATTCTGTGTGCATGGTGCTGAGCTAGTAAATATAAAAAAAGAAAAGGGCCCAGCTGTTATTTTCCAGGAAATACTATTTAATTTGGGAGACAGAGCACACACACATAAATAACATGAAAATCTGACTATATTTGACAAGTGCCCAAGTGTACAATGACACTCAGACAGCTAAAAAAGGAGATAAATGACTCGGAGAAGGAACAGTTTACAAAATCCTCAGAGAAAGAGATAAAGAAAGGTTTGAGGGAAACCTTGAAAGACAGTCTGCTTATTTATGCAAATTAAAACTGAAGCTCAGAAGGTTAATGACTTGCTTGGGAACTCTGTAGGCAATGATAGCTCTTTATTTACTGCAAACAAAAGAAAATTATAGTTCTTTATAGTGAATACAAAAGTGTCCAAACTCCAAGTCTATCATAATCCTCTCAGATTTCCTATAAGCTTGAACTTTCTACCAGAATTTACTAATGCATATTTATGCACAATAAAACCATCACCAACAGCATTTAGAATTTGCAGCTGCTAAAACATTATAAGTGATTGGAAAGGACACATTGAGGAAGATGAACCCCCAGGACAGCAGGCAGAACCCCAGCTAAAATCACGCGCCATACCAAATGCCAACAAGAAAGAATTTGGCAGAGTCCTGAAGCTCCCTGCCTAGAGGCTGACTTTGGCATGAGCTCTATCCCTGTTTCCCACTAGTAACTGAAATTCTGAAGCACCATAAACATCTCTTAGACACACCAGAGCAGGAGCGGAAGGTGTGGGGTGTATATGACTATCGAAGGGGCAAGTCTCAGCCTTTTCAATCATTTGAAAATGCTCACTGGAAACAACTGCAGGAGGGGCAGAGAGTGCACTAGCTAGAGAAGGGCAAAATTTTACTGAGCATCGTAAAAGAAGACCGAGCTAAAGGGACCAACAGGATGTGTTTCCTGGCGGGAATAAGACTATTAAGTCATAAATTAACTGTCTTACAAATTAATATGTGTTTAAGTCAATTGCAAATAAAATATCTCTTTTTGTCCCACTGGTCATACAATTCTTAACTTTCTATGGAAGAATAAATGAGTGAAAATAACCAGGAACATTAGAGATGTTCCTAAAGAGATAAAAAAGAAAAGGTTCTTACTTAATTAGATATTAAAAACTATATTTATAGTATAATAGTCAAATAAATGTAATGCTGATTCTAAAATAGGAATATACTATAGCATATTGTTTGAATAAAAAGAAATAAATTATAAAGCAGTGTGTGTATTTATAATATAGAGGCAGGTTTTAATTCAAAAATTTGTAAGCAATATGTCTTAATCTCTGTTAGTCAAGCTGAAGGTGTTTTTTCCTTTCTTTATACTTTTCTGTAACTTATGAAATGTCACAATGAGCAGTATACTATATTTATAATAATTTGTAAATTTATTTTGATTAAATTGTATAGAAACAATAAAAATCATTAAAGGAAAATATATTTACAATCTATAGGGAAAAATTTCTAGACATGGCTAGCATTCCAAAAAGTGAAAATGCAATGGATATGACCATAAAATTTGGAATCTGCTATCATAAAGAAAATTAAAATGGTAATGACTAATTGGAAAATATTTTAAACACATATAAGAGACAAAGGGTCAATATTAATTCTCAAAGAGTACTTACATGTAATTTAAAATTAGAAACACCAAAGAAAGCAGGCAGAGAACATACAGAATTTCAAAGAAAGCAGAAAGAAGAATGGCCAATAAAGATAAAAAAGGTTGGATTAACATCACTGAATTTAAAGAAAATATAAAGTGAGGCAATACTGAAACACTATCTTTTAATTTATCATATCCATTAGATTAAGAGGAATATTTGAGCAAGGAAATGAATACTCTGTCAGTGCCTGTTGTGAACTTACTTGAAATAAATGCTCACTCACCATTCAACAATGAATATTAAAACCTAAAAATGTGCTTATCTTTTTTTCAAGTAATTCTACTTTTATATTATATCAAAAAACATAGTTGGATCAATAAGCAAAGATGTGTATTCAAAAATATGCACCCCAGTATTATTTAATATTCTTAGGATTTAGGAACAACCTAATATGTAACTATATCAGATTATCTAATAATATACTTCATCCATACATAGAATATTATGTAGCAAGTAAAAATGAAGGTGCAAATCAGATATTTATTCCAATTTTCCTGGGAGTACATGGATAAACCTCTAATTTGCTAATCTCACGATTGCTTACTTAACTAATTGGTGGAATGTAAAACTGTGCAACTAAGCAGGCACAAGGTCATTAGGTAAGTGGTATTTGAGTCTTAAACACTTCTGTGCCCCATTCTTATGGAGCACTGGAGTGTTCATAATTTACTATAAATTAAAAATAATTTATCATTGCATCAGTTTTGTGTATAATGTATACACATTCATACACTGAATGTTTGCTTGTGGATTATGATTTTTCTATCACTAATTTGTATTGCCTAATTTTTCTAGAAAATACTATACTAACTTGAATATATAAAGTTAAAAAATTTACATAGGCACCTCTTCCACAGTTGGCTAGAATTTGGTGATTTCAGAGAGTGTTTTTAAGTCTCTCACCCAACTCTATCTTCAGCTAGGCTCTATTTGTAAATGAAATTCTATTAAAACAATATTTTGAGTAATTAATTATTTTCAGAAATCCCTTATTAAAATATAAAATAGATTATAGGGGAACAAAGCAAGGGTTTTTACAATAACTACTGCATGAATTAGAGCATTAGTGAACTACCAAATTTTAGAAAGTAAATGTCCTCTACTTTTTGCAATAGATTAAATTATTCTGGAGGTCAGAAGAACTCAAAAGTCCTAAATATGTAGATGTTTCATTATTAGTTTAAGCCTAGTTAGGGCTCTACAGGGAAAAGAGGGGCTGAAGATTTGGACAACTCTGAAAGAAAGGGTCCAGTTGATCACTAGACTCTCTAAAGAGACCCTGAAGATATGGGTATATATGGAACCATCAGCCCATTGAGGTTATTTCAGTCATGAGATCAAAATTCAAGACAACTTACTAAATTTTTAAAATTCTACTTATATTGTCTGAGGACATTATTATTAATACTTTCTTCTTAGAGCAATATATAGATACCTTTTAAGTAACAACTCTCAGATAAATTTCTCCATGAAAAAGATATGTGCCATTTTATATATTAAACCCCAAATGGACTTCCATATAATTCATATGCCATGAATTTATAGTAATATTTCTTGGCCTAAAACACTCAGTTTTTTCAGTCACTTTTAAAAAATTGTGTTATCATCTGAATCATATTAATTTTATTATTTAGTTAAGTCCCTAATACTTCATCATCATAAAAATCTATTGTTAGGCTGTTTGGTTGCCAGAAAATATTTTGATTTAGAAAAAGTGAAATTTACTTAAAGTTGAATTTTGATCTTCTCATGATTTTTCCTTTTCTTCATGTCTTAGTTTGCACCATTCTAATAACAGAACTTTCATCTGGCACTGATATTTCTCTCTTTTATAATCTAGCAGAAAAGAAAAGCTTGACTTGTGAATGGTCTGGACAGAGCTCTGGGATCAAACAAATCAAATAACTGGCACTTTATAACCCCAGTGCTTATAATGTTAATATTTTCAAGGTGAAATTTTTTATGGCATTTCACATCATTTTAGCTTTAAAGACACTCTACATTTAGATTTTTTCATCCAACATTTATAAAGAAAATAGCATCGCATATGAAAAATAACAATTACAACAAAAAAGCAGATACCTACAACTAACAATGTAGAAGAAGAAAGAGACCTGGATACTAGTAATCATTCTGAGATTAACTTTGTATGAGCCTCAAAGTATAAAGAGAGAGCAGACGACCCAGGGTTTTCAGCTTTTATTCCTCAGGCCTTCCCCCAGTTGGAGCATAGCTCTTCTGAGGATTTGATGAAAGATGTAGATTGTTAAATACAAGAGACTTTCATGTACAAATAACCAGGTCCAGCTTCATGCCCAGAGACCTGTGCAGACATGCAAGGTCCATGCCCAGAAGGACCTCTCGTCTGTTCATTTGTTTTACTGTACTGCTATTACTGTCTTGGATTTCTTAGTTTTGTTTGTTTGTTTTGAGATGAGCTTTCACTCTTGTTCAGGCTGGTCTCGAACTGGTGAGGTCAAGCAGCCCACCTGCCGTGGCCTCCCAAGGTGCTAGGAAATTCCTTAGTTTTTAAACAAGTAGCTTTGTATTTTCTTTTCTTTTTAAATTGTTGGTCTCACTAAACTGGTTTTCTCATATTTTCATCGTGTATTATTATTGTGTACTCGATTCCACAAATTTTTTTTTTTTAATTTCAGTTTTATGTGAGGGTACAAAGAAATAGGTTACAATGTTTTCATTTTTTAGATATGAGTCCCTCTCACAATTGTGTCCCTCCCCCAAGAGGGACATTGTGCCATACACTGCTAACACTGTGCCCATTAATAAGGAGGACACCCATCCGTCTCCCTCCTCTCCTCTCTCCCTTCCCTGGGTCCCCTCCCTCCACCTTGAATAGCGTTGAGTTTTTCTTTTATGTGGACATGTATTTGCTTGTCTACTGCCTTTATAATAGAATTGAGTACATTGGATTCTTGCTTCTCCATTCCTGTGATACTTTACTGAGAAGAATGTGTTCCAACTCAATCCAGTTTGACACAAAAGATATAAAGTCTCTATCTTTTTAAAAAGCTGAATAGTATTCCATGGTATACATATACCACAGCATGTTAATTCATTCCTGGGCTGGTGAGCATTTAGGATGTTTCCACATCTTGGCAATTATAAAACGAGCTGCGATAAACAATCTAGTGCTAATGTCATGATAAAATGATTTTCCTCTTCTGGGTAAGTGCCTTGTAATGAGATTTCAGGTTCAAATGGGAAGTCTAATTTGAGTTCTTTGAGGATTCTCCATACTTCTTTTCAAAGCACTTGTATTAGTTTTCAGTCCCACCAACAGTGTAAAAGTGTTCCCTCTCTCCACATGTGCAGCAGCATCTGCAACTTTGAGACTTTATAAGTGAGTTAACCTTACTGGGGTTGGGTGATATCTCAGGGTGGTCTGGATTTGCATTTCTCTGCTGGTTAGGGACAACAAGTATGTTTTCAAATGCTTTTTAGCAAGAAACAAACAAAAAAATAATCCTAAGGGGAAAAGATTGGAAAAAAGAAGAATAAAGGGATCGTAAAAACTGTGGCACAAATGGAGCCATTAGTATTGAAGAAAGAAACAATCAAAAATTTAAAATACAAAAACCAACCAAACAAACAAATTTAGAAAACCTAGGAGGGAAAATGTGGGGGAAAAAAATATATATTGTGGTATATTGTCTGGACATTCTGGACGTTCTGGGGTTAGGAGACGCTAATCATGACCCTCATATGGCTGCAAAGATGGGGGCTGGAAGCCACTACCAAGTTATGGGGCACAGTGGTCTTGCCTTCCTGATTTATTTGACCTCAATCCCGGTAGTATTAGGAGCCTGAAGTCAGCCTACTTAAAACCTTTCTAATCAATGCCTCTTTGCCACAAAGTGGCTTTGCCAGCAAAGTGGGTTTCCCTGTAGTCTCCCTAAAGGTGGCTGCCCAGCTCAGCAGACTTGCCAGAACCAGACTGTCACTAGGAGCCTCGGGGCTGCTCGGGCAGCAGCTGAACCAGGAGAGCTCTGCTCCACCTGCTGCCTTAATCCCATCTACTAGGTGTTGTTTAAAGATCACTTGCTCACCCAAGTTCTCCCAAGGTAACTCCAGCAAGTGTTTCCAGGTCCAAAAAAGAAAAAAGAAAACAAATGGGACTGGCTTTCCCTGCCTGGAACCTGCTGAGCTGGTCGGGCTCTACCAGCCCACAACCACCAGCCTTCTGTGCCACTTCTCTACTGCCCCAACTTCTACTTTGGCTCTGTAGTTGCCGCTGCCTCTCTGTTCCCCCAAAGCTGTGACTCTGGCCAGGGCACCCCAGCCAGCGCTGTCTGGAGCCCTTTCTTTCCAATCTCACCACCAGCGGCTGCAAAGGAGATGTCTCTAGATCACCATCTAGAGTCCACAAATTAAGTAGCTGCTGTTGCCTAAAGCTCATGAGGATAATCATGAAACTTTGGGCTACGATCTCTAAAAACAAACCAAAAAGAAAGACTTTAAGGTTTTGCTCTATTTTTAATATGTGGTATGTTTTATTGACATCCATGTTTACTCCTGAACTATGGAAACAAGAGTTGTGCATTTTCTTTGACTGTGTCTCTGAGGAAGTGCTCTCAGGGTTAGAAAGCATTTGGTCTCCGGCTTAAAGAAAAGGATTGCTAAGAGGCCTGATTTTATTTTAGTCAACTTTATTCGGTAATAATGATATTCCTTATTCTTCTAAATTAGATTTGAATCAGAGAGAATTTCTCCCTTAGAACGATACATTTCATGAAAACTTATTTACATAGCTGGTATTAAAGTGAAAGGATGTTAACATTTCAAATGGGAAATAGAGATGATGGTCTATGTCTATAAGGATGTCATCCTATTAACTCTAAAAATCAAATCCCCCCAAAGCATGCTTTTTCTGAAAAACAGTGTTGGACCTTTTATGATTAAATAAACAATTTCCTCAAATAGTTGAGACATTTTGTTTCCTAGAAAAAAAATCATTTTTTAAACATTTTGTCTACTTATTTCCAACCATAGTGTCTCCACCACAGAACACTTAAAAAAAAAAAAAGAGCAGAAGTGTGGTATAAAAGTAACAATTTACACTAAAATTTATTCCATGAGTGCTAAAGGGAAGTGGAGGAAATTTTCTTTGAATTATGTAGAAACAAGTATAAAGAGTATGTGAGTAATGCACCTATGGTTTGAGATTTTTTAATTTTAATTTTGTGAGTAGTTATAAAATCCTAGCTGAGTTAGTAATAAAATGCAGAATTGCATACTGGAAAAAAATATATACATACCAAGAATCTACTTGCTTGTTAAAATATTTTAGGTATTGCTAGAGGAAAAGACACATGGGTGACAGGTTTGGGAAGAGATGAAAGGAGCTGCCTCTGCCCATTGCTCTGTGCTGTACTACACGGTGAATTTCAATGAGCTTTAAGGACAGATGATGGTCTTAGTTTGATATCTAAGCCTAAAACAAGAGTGATCATATTACTGGGGCTTGGCATTGTCAATGTGAAAAGTGCTTTGACTAAGAGTATTGGAGGAATAAGGGAAAATTTGAGTTCTGTCTGCCCTTCAGAAATTGAAGTTTCTTTGAAGTTTTTAATATGTTTTCAAGTCACGTTTATGGTGACAATGTGGGAATTTTTAATAGAAGGCTTGCTCTCTAGTTTGTTTGTACTCTACAGTCTTCATGTTTCCCACATTTTGTCTTTTAAAATTTAAACTTATATTCTGCAACCTTTGATATTTCCACTTTCCAAGGGAGCCCTCATCCTTGAGGGACTCTTTTGCAAATTTGAAAAGTTCTTTCTAGAGGACAACTAGATAAACTTACTGAGCTATGTTTATCATCCAGTTAATTTATGTTCAATCCAGTTTAGAACAGTTTTTTGAGTTGGTTGTCTAATCATGAAGAAATATCAATAATAGTAGCTACTTTAACTGAAAGGAGGAATAGTTCAGGTATATTTAATAGAGAAAATGATCATTATAGTAGTCTTAACTTCAGTGCATTGACCTCATAAGCATAAACTTGAATCTATACCCATGAGTTTGTATACATATTTTATAAGTTAATAGATTATATAATTTTCTTTATTAAATCATAGCTGTGTACATTAATGCAATCATGGGGTACAATGTGCTGGTTTTACATATAATTTGAAATGCTTTCATCAAACTGGTCAACATAGCCTTCATGGCATTTTCTTAGTTATTGTGTTAAGACATTTATGTTCTACACCTAGTAAATTTCACATGCACCATAGGTGTGGTCCCACCAATTACTCTCCCTCCACCCATCCACCCCCCCTCCTCCCTCTCCCAATCTTCTTGGGCTATAATTGGGTTACAGCTTTCATAGGAAAGCTATAACTTGGTTTCATAGTAAGAAACCAAGACTGAGTACAGAGTCTTAGTACATTGGATACTTTTTCTTCTTAGCAAAGTATCTCAAGAATAGATCACATATTAATAGGCAACTTTTTGTGATTAGCCATTCTATGAGAAAAAGCATCATTGTGATAAAAATTCCGATTTTACTATTAAAAGAGTTCTATGAACTTCTCTCCCCTGAGGCAGAATTAATAGACTTGTAATATTGTAATTCAGAAACACTAATGCTCTCCACTTAGAGGTTTAGCTCATCTTATAATAGAAACCTATTATGGAAAATGCTTCTAACTACCTTCAATTGTTTCTTTTTTGTTTAAGCAGAAAGCTATAATTAAGTGCAATATTTGAAAGTGTAAATATGCTGTGATTAGAGTACTTATTGTTCCCAATTTCCATAAAGTAAAAAAGACAAATAAAAGAAGATATTCTCGGTCTGTGAGGGATTAAGCTTCTCATAGTGTGTGCATACCTTCACTTTAATACAGGTCTCAAAACATGTAAAGATCTGAACACTCAGAAATAAAGATACATAAAGCATTTTCTATATAAAATTACATTTTACATGTGAAATCAAAGCTGCTCTATTGAAATACATATCATTGGATTAGAGATGGGGGATGGTAGCTAGACAAAATAGAGAATGTCAAATTTCTCTTGGAATTCAGAAATGTACAACATTTAATTCTATCACCAGATTACAATGCACTGCCTTAATTTTCTGTGTTTGTGTTTCCAAATATCATGCATAATATGAATATATATTTCAAGTCTATGGTGTTAGTTTCTAAAATTAATCTTCTCTAATTTAATAGTGATTAGTACATGGGTCCAATTAAAAAAATCAGGCTGAAATGTATTTGCCTTTCTTTCTACCTTTCATTTTCCTTTTGTCATTTTTTTCCCCCTCTAAAATCTAAAAAGAATTTGCTGATGGAAGATAAATTTGAGTAAGATACAAGGAAATAGGTTTTAGATGAATGGTAACTAAACAGGACACTTCTGTATGTGAAGTGGTACTAAGAGAGACCCATATAACCTTGTTGGGAGAAAAGGAGAGCTGGAGGAATAGATTTTCAGAAAAAATTATCAGCAAGATTTTGCAATGGTTATGAATAAACCTACTAAGAGACACAGATCACTGTGACATTTGGTCCAAGATACTGAAGATAAAAACAAGCCAATGTCCATTTGTCCTTGTTTTGACTGTTCTTACTATTTTAGGAAGAAAACAATTTGGTGACTGAAATCCTATTTTTTAAAACATTAACAATCATATCTTCAAGACCTCATGAAACAATGGTGCCCATTTGTGGGTAGGAGCATAGTGTAGGCAGACGTCCCAGAGGACTCCGTTCGGGCCTTAGCCGCCTTCTGCTCTGTGGCCCACGGTGGTGAGAGGGGTGGGAAAGTTCAGGAGAAAAGGTAAGACACTAGTCTGGGGAACTTCTAGATAGAAATCAGCAGTTTAGCAGACACAGGATGTCAGTAAAGTTGGAAAGCAGCTGACAGGTGCCCTCTAGCTGTCTGTCGCTATCTAACCTGTGGCCTGTAACTCTCCTTCATTAAGTCCCCACGATAGTGTCATTTGATCTAATTGAGTGCTTCGCTGCCCTTAGCCCTGATTGCCCTGATCGCCTTCCCTGAACAGAAGACTATTTAATTGACACAGGAGACTATTCATTTCTCACTCTCTCACTTTATATATTCACGCCCCCAAAACCCCCAAATGGGGCTTGTGAGAATTCAGTTGGAGGTGGCACCTACCTGCCTTGCTTCAGGCTGACAGGTGTGGGTCTCTCTGGGTCTCTGGGTCTCTAGATGGAAACTGTGTGTGTGAATTTATCAGGCCATTCATCCTTTTGTCTATAGGACCCGGGCTCCCGGCTTGGGGAGTTCTCAGACTGCCCGATTGCGGCTCCCATTCCTTACAGCTCCTTTAGATACTGCTGTGATCTTTCCTCATAGGCTATGTTTGCCGTTTTTAATGGTATACTTTGTCTAGCCCGATTGTTTGCGTGTATAATGAGAGTAATTCTCATGTAAGGTCAGTAGATCAGAGAAGGTTTGTATTTGCATTCTTGAGGGCTTTCAAGTTCTCTGCTAATTTTTATATTTATGGTTTTATTTCATAATAAGACGAAAGTGCATCCTATGTTTAGGATTGTATAGATACAATCTTATGAGATCATTTTCCCCAATTTCAAGGCCCACGTTGAAAGATTTTGATTTGAGTCAAATTCATGTTAGAGATATATTGTCTTTGACCCAGAAGACAAGCACAGAATTAGGTTTAATTTAAAAATGAGGTAGACGATAAACTGAAGATATGGAAAAGCTAAATGCCATTATAGACACATATAAATGAAAATTTAGCACAGTACAAACAGAGAGAGACATATTCTTGGGGCAAGGTTGGGGTTGGTTGGTGACAATAAGCAAGAGAAGCTCAAGAGAACATGAGATGAACAGTCAGCAGACAGTGGCAGGACATCACATGGATTTGAATTTTGATGGCATTGCACTATTATTTGTGCTTAATTTGTAAGTCCATTTTTAGTTCATTTTTACATAAGAGCTGTAAGCAATTTGATATTGAATTTATATGCATCCATGTGTTTAAAATACAATAAGAAAAAATAATTTTCATCAACTATTGCTGTTTGCTTTATATTTTATTTTATTTTACTGGGGTCTGTATGTTACCAAAGTTTGAAAAGCATTATATTCTCTCACAAATGGAGCTGTCTTTTCCTGATGGCGAAAGAAAATGTGTTTAGCCTAATCTGAGTAGATAATGTCTATGCTTGGGAAACATTTTGACAAACAGTGTGTATTTAATAAGAATTAGTTTCTAAATACTGAAATAGAATTTCCATTAATTTCCAGGAAATATAGGTAATATTGGAAAATGACTAGCAGAAGTCCATGAATCTATACTAATTGAAAACTTGGAAGTTAGAGATACCACAAAATTATTTTCATAAATAAATCAAGGTAAACAGCCAATGTGAATTCCGTCAGGGCCTCAGGGTATTCTAGGACAAATAGAGCCATTAGGTCCAGTAGTGTAGATAATATACTACGTGACCCCAGCAGTCACCATTTATATCGTTCCTGCTATTAATATGCTTCCAGTTGGAAAAAACATCTACAGAGGTTTTGATTAGACATATTTTTTTCTTATCCCAGGTGGAAATATTTTCATTTTAAAAATTTCATAAATAATTTAACATGGTTACAGTGTTATATCAACAGACTTTACTTTTAGCATTGGATTGAAGATAAGATGAACTTTCAGTTTTAAAGATGAAAACCATTCAGATTAGGTTTAATTTCACATTCAGGTTTAATTTTAGGGTTACCTTGTACCTATTCTGATGTAGGCAGTAAAACAGAGCTCAATCTCAATTCGTCTGAACTAATAACAAAGTCAGGACCTCAGGGCCACAAATTCTACCGGTGTGTTTCATAAATTATATCGTTTAATTCAAATCTTTGCAAAAAACAGTGTGATGTTCGGAGAATTTAGGTGACTTGCCAAAGTTAGTTTAAGTGACAGGTCAGTCTACCCATAAAGCATTTTCATTTCCTACTTTGACACATCAAAAAAGACTGAGTCTTCCTGCTCTTAAAGAGTCCACAACATTTTAGTTGAAAAATGATTGGCTCATATACATGAATGAGCTGCAATCACTAATGAACCTTCATGTTCTGTGTTAGCATGATGAAATTAATCTTTGGAAATGAATTTCTCTCTCTGTAGACTCATACTGTCCACTTGAGGAATAAAAATTCTTGCAAGGTTTAGATCTTATCAATGTAAATTTCACCCACAAAGAATTAATGATGTAAGAAATGCAACCCAACTCATGATTTTTCTTTCTTTTTTTTTTTTGAGAGAGAGCCTCAAGCTGTCCCCCTGGGTAGAGTGCCGTGGCATCACAGCTCACAGCAACCTCCAACTCCTGGGCTCAAGCGAGTCTCCTACCTCCACCTCCCAAATAGCTGGGACCACAAGCA
>CAUYTI010030236.1:0-11186 GCA_963575145.1 Galago senegalensis | reverse complement strand
GCCTCCGCCTCCCAAGTAGCTGGGACCACAGGCGCCCGCCACAGCGCCTGGCTATTTTTTGGTTGCAGCCGTCATTGTTGTTTGGCGGGTCCGGGCTGGGGATTCGAACCCGCCACCTTAGGTGTACGTGGCTGGCGCCTTAGCCGGTTGAGCTATAGGCGCCGAGCCTCTTGTATTTTTCTATAACAGCACATGTTCTTTTTTAAATTTAATTTTTAATTGTTTTAAGTAGTGAGGAGGGGAAGGCACAGAATGAGGAGTTTGATCTCTAACTGACCATGAGCAATTAACAGTGAGAAGTCCAAGCTCCCGGGTCAGCCTGGGCACAGCATTCCGCCATATACTTTATTAGCCATTCTCCCATTGCACGACTTCACTTTGTTTCTAACTTTTTACCCTGGGCTTGGTGAAGTAAAATAGTCATTAGGATCATCAGAGTGGGCCCTGCCTTTATTTATTTTTAAAAAATTGTTAGATGTGTGAAACATACAAAAAGACCACATATGGTGTATATGTGCCATTGGTGGAATGATAAATTTACCCCATGAACTCGTCTCACAGCTTAACAGGACGGGACCAGTATCCGGGATATCCCTCCTTAAATTTCTCTTAAAAAAAGCCAGTGCCCTGGACGCTGTTAACCTTCCCTTCCTTTCCCTTGCCTTCCCCCTTCCTTCCCACTTCCCTTCCCTTCCCTTCCCATCCCACATTTTCTCTGCCCTTCCAGGGTAGGGGTGGGGGTCTGGAGAGGAGGCGGGGAGGCTGAACTCTGGGCCATCACCTCAGGCACCCTTGGCACTCTGGCAACTTGGCACCCACTGATCTCCACCGCCCCTTGGGCTGACAGAGAGGGCTGCTGTAAACACACCATGGTGGCCAGAAAAAGAAACCCGTCAACAGCCCTTTAGCCTGATAAACTTGGGACCGGGCTGAGTCTGCAGTTGCAATCACCTCTTGCCTTCCTTCTGCCTGGTGTAGCGAGGTAGCTGTGCCAGCAGCGCTGCCCATGGTGATGCGGTGGCTGCCTGCCGCTCTGTGCCTCTGTTCTGGCCGTCTTCATCACTGCTTTGGTGACACTCAGGTAAAAGTAATTTGAAGCTGGAGCTTGTCCTTGTCTAGTGTGGGCTCCACATGCTGCTCGTCCAAGGCAGCAGCACATCCTGCTGTCTGTACCTTCCATTGTAGTTCTGAGTACGTATAGCTACAGATTTTTCTATATTTATATATAATATATATCTTTTTGTAGAGACAGAGTCTCATTTTATCACCCTCGGTAGAGTACCGTCACACAGCTCACAGAAACCTCCAACTCCTGGGCTTAGGTGATTCTCTTGCCTCAGCCTCCCCAGTAGCTGGGACTACAGGCGCCCACCACAACACCCGGCTATTTTTTTGTTGCAGTTTGGCTGGGGCTGGGCTTGAACCCCACACCCTTGGTATATGGGGCCGGCGCCGTACCCACTGAGCCACAGGCGCCACACAGATTTGTATTTTTATGAAAATTAATGGATATTTATATGTAGGTATCTACAGCTATAGATAGGTATTGCCCCCTTAGGAATAGAGAGAAATGGCCACATTCTTATCTTTTTTTTTTTTTTTTTGAGACAGAGCCTCAAGCTGTCCCTCTGGGTAGAGTGCCATGGCATTACAGCTCACAGCAACCTCCAACTCCTGGGTTCTAGCAAGTCTCCTGCCTCTGCCTCCTAAGTAGCTGGGACCACAGGCGCCCGCCACAACACCCGGCTATTTTTTGGTTGCAGCCGTCATTGTTTTTTGGCAGGTCCGGGCTGGGGATTCGAACCCGCTACCTTAGGTGTACGTGGCTGGCGCCTTAGCCGGTTGAGCTATAGGCCCTGAGCCGCCACCTTCTTATCACCTCCACCTTTCCGCTCTGGTCCTAACTGCTGTGATACCCATGAAAACTTTCACAGTATCCCCTAGCAGGTCTCCTCACTTGTGTTCCACCATCCCCAAATCCACTGGATTCCATGACCACACAGCAGCCACAATACTCCTTTGAAAATGCAAGTCACATCACTTCCCTGCTCAAAAACTTCCAAAGTGTGGCTTCTCACCACACTTTGAATGAAACCTAAAATCCTTATGGCTTGGCCTCCCGAGGCCCCTGGAAATCCCTCCAAGGTAGTAGGGTCACTACTGTTATGACTGTGTCAAACATGCCTCAGGGCTTTTGCACTTGCTCTGCCTACGCCCTCTGCAAGGCTCTCCCCATAGCTCAGCAATGGGCTGGATGTGGCACTTCCTTTAGGTGTCAGCTCATGTTATTTCATTAGGGAGGCTCTTCCTGACCAGGTTTCTGAGATGTCCTCCCCATTCCCTTGGCACACTCTTTCTCCTTATTTTCCTTAAAAAAAATCATACATACAGTCTGTCTTTCCCACTCTAATGTCAGCTTCACATGCACAAGAAATTTGTCTGTCTTGTTCATTGCATATTATATCCTCAGCATTAGAATGGTGCCTGATAGGTGTTCAACAAATAAATAAATGTTAAATAAATGGATGAATTTGCATTCCTTTAGTTTGAATTCAGTTACAGAGGTTAAGATTATTAGGAAAACATGGCAAAGAGTTTCCTCCTTACCTTCTCTCTGTCAATTCTCACTGCTTAATTCTAGCTCATTTAGGAAAATATGGGGGGATGACTAACAAGAGGGGCCCTCACTTGGACTGCAGGACTGGCCAGCATGTCCTTTCATTCAATGGGTGTTTGGTACATCCCTGGTTGTGATGTTGATCCCTGGCTCACACCCTGTTATACACTACGACACTCAACTCCCTGTGCTTAAACCAGGATAACCCCAGGGCTAGACCAACATGTGTTTGCTCTGGCAGCTCAGTAGGAAGACTTGGGACTTCCCCTTTCTGTTTCAATATCCTGATTCTTTCTTCAAAGAATCTCCCAAACTGGATAATTTGAATGAAAAGAGATGGAAATGGAAAGTCAGAAAATGAAGACGAGCCATGTGGGCTTGGTGGGGCATACTAAGGAGACTTACTCCTCTCTAAGGAGGGGAAGCCAGCCACAACCCTAGTCGGTTGTTGCTACCTGAGTCTGATATTGCCAGAACTTCTGAATTTCCAACAAAAAGCCCCAAATCTATATATATATATATTTTTTTTTTTTTTGAGACAGAGCCTCAAGCTGTCCCCCTGGGTAGAGTGCCATGGCATTACAGCTCACAGCAACCTCCAACTCCTGGGCTCAAGCGAGTCTCTTGCCTCCGCCTCCCAAGTAGCTGGGATCACAGACGCCTGCCACAACGCCTGGCTATTTTTTGGTTGCAGCCATCATTGTTGTTTGGCGGGTCCGGGCTGGGGATTCGAACCCGCCACCTTAGGTGTACGTGGCTGGCGCCTTAGCCGGTTGAGCTATAGGCGCTGAGCCCCAAATCTATATTTTAATATGACATCCCCTAATTTTTAAACATTAAGTCAATAAGATATTCAAAACAAGTTTTAAAATGACGTGAATGGGGTGGGGGTGGGGTGGGTGCTGTGCGTGGTGACTGACGCCTGTAATCCCAGAGCTCTGGGAGGCCAAGGCTGGAAGATCCATTGGGTTTAGTAGTTCCAGATCTGCCTGAGTAAGAGTGAAACCCTGCCTCTACTAAAAAAAAAATAGAAAAACGAGCCCAGCGTTGTGGAGGGTGCCTGTAGTCTCAGCTATTCCAGAGGCTGAGGGGGAGGCTTGTTTGACCCCAGGAGTTGAAGTTGCTGTGAGCCAGGGTGATACCATGGCTCTCTAGCCCAGGGAACAGAGTGAGACTGACTCAAAAACAACACCTCCCAAACAAGCAAACAAACAGCCAGAGCCAAACAAAACATAACTTGAGGCAAAATCCACCTTATAGAACCATTTGCTTGTGACGTTGGCCAGAAACTGTTTAATTTTAAAATCATGGCACCTGTCCCATCCTGTCCTGTGGCACCCTGAAACCTGGAAGCTGTGATAGAGGGGCCTGACACGGGGACCTGACCCTTCTAGTTGTTTCTGGTGGTTTCATAACTTCAGACCAGCTGGCCTAGGGCACCGAAATGTCTCCAACTTTCCCCAGGGCAAAACAGAAGAGAAATAACCTTTGGTGACTGCTGCAGCCAGAATGTTTTTGGCAGCACACTATGACACCCAACTCCCTGTGCTTAACCAGGATAAGCCCAGGTCTAGGCCGACATGTACTTGCTCTGGTAGCTCAGTGGGAAGATTGAGGATTTCCCCCTTTCTGGGCTTATATCTTGATTCTTTCTTCAACCTTATTTCTTTAGGCTACAAACTAACCAGCACAGCTCCATGCAAAAAGTCTCACTGGTACGGAAATGGAAGGAAACATTCCCAGAGACCCTTATTACTCTTTGAGTCTCATTGGTTTGAGCCTGGTCACATGCCCACCCCAGGTCAATCAGCACCAAAGGGGAAAAAGGAGCATTGTGATTGGCTTACACCTGTGGGTCTTTAAACTAGGGCATATTTATCCTTGGGGGAAAGCTAAGGCTTTCTAGGGGATTTGAAAGCACAGATTATTTTACTACAAACAGTTTGCAGACCCTCAACCTCTTATGTACTTGGTTTTTAAAAAGGGGGGGGGAAGAGGGGATGCCAGAGAGAGCATCTGTCTTCTCCACTGCCCTTCACAGACTTAACAGTAAAAGCAGCCGACTCATCCCGGTTTGTTCTGTGGTATCTTGCCCAGGGGGTTTCAACAGCGAATGGCACCAAAGCATCCTTTTATGAGTTATGGGCTGCTTTCTTGTCTTTCTCTGGCTGCACATTTATCCTAGGTGTGAAATATGGCTTGGGTTGAAATTGCTGTAATTTTAGAACAACCAAGGCAATGAAATGTATTGGCCCTGATGCTTTTAAGTGAGGGTATTTTTTAGTACTTCTAAATTTTCAAGATACATTTGAAGAATATCTACAAGTACCCTGTAAAATGTCACTTCTTTCTGTTTTGGTGTGCATTACTCAATATGGTAGACAGAAGTTTATTTTATCCACTCACATCATGGCATATTTATTCTAATTACAGCCAATCCTCATCTTCTTCTGTTATAAAATGCTCCTTTTTTCTTTTTCTTTCTTTTTTTGAGACAGAGTCTCCCTATGTCACCCTTGGTAGAGTGCTGTGGCGTCACAGCTCATAGCAATCTCAAATTTTTGGGCTCAAGCGATTCTCTTGCCTCAGCCTCCCTACTAACTGGGACTACAGGCGCCTGCCATAATGCCTGACTATTTTTTCTTTTTCTGTTTTTGTTTATCAGGCCTGGCCTGATTTGAACCCACCAGCCCCGGTGCATGTGGCCGGCACCCTAACCACTGAGCTACGGGCACTGAGCCCTTTTTTTTCTTTTAAAGAGTCTTGCTGGAGTGCCGTGGCATCAGCCTGGTTCACAACAACCTCAAACTCCTGGGTTCAAGTGATCCTCCTGCCTTAGCCTCCCAAGTAATTAGGACTACAGGTGGCAGCCACTACAACTGGATAATTCTATTTTTAGTACTGAGTGGTCTCCAACTCCTGAGCTCAAGGGATGCTCCCACTTAGGCCTCTTAGACTGTTAGCATTACAGGGATGAGTTGCTGTGCCTGGTCAAAATGCTTAACTTTTAAATATCTATTTAGGCCTATGAGGAAAATATAAGTCCCAGTACAGACTCAGGTTGGGCACAGTCCTGCTAGGAGAGACAGCAAAGTTGGGATTCTGTTCATAAAGGAGACAGCAGAGCTATTGAGTACTAGTGTCCACCATGCTGATTTTCTTTTCCAGCTCTCTCCCTAAGGTTGATTTCTTTTTCAGCTTCATCTTAGCATTGTGGTATTTGTTTCTAGGTGTACCAAGAAATATCACGCTTTGAGTGGAGGGGAGAAAAAAGAGATTCATAGTATCCAAAGCACCTAGACTATCTTCAGGTACTTCTGCTTTCTACTTCAGTTATGGTTGCTATTCTTCTTCCAGACCATCAGTTAGGGCCTTTTTGGGAAAACTGCTATTTCCAAATATTTGTGCCTTTTACATGAAAATCCTTTCAACATATACCAGAGGACTCAGTATGTCTGCATTAATGTACTGTATTGGTTAATGGTCCACTGCACACAACTGAGAACTCTGCAACACAGAAAGCCTAGGCTTGGCACCTGTGGCTCAAGTGGCTAAGGCACCAGCCACATACACCTAAGGTGGCAGGTTCGAATCCAGCCTGGACCCGCCAAACAACAATGATGGCTGCAACCAAAAAATAGCCTGGCGTTGTGGCAGGCGCCTGTAGTCCCAGCTACTTGGGAGGCAGAGGCAGGAGACTCGCTTGAGCCCAGGAGTTGGAGGTTGCTGTGAGCTGTGGTGCCACAGCACTCTACCCAGGGGGACAGCTTGAGGCTTTGTCTCAAACAAACAAACAAACAAACAAACAAAAAAACACAGAAAGCCTAGCTGAAAACATGCCAGCGTGGGAAAAAATCCAAAGAAATATATGTGGGCTCAGACTTGGAGGGGGAAGCAGGGCAAATTCAAAGAAATGACTCCGAGGTCAGCCATCTGATGAAAGTGTAAATGCATTTGGCCTGGCAACTTTCTAGATTTTTTTTTTCCTGCCCAGGCTGGGGTGCAGTGGCAAGATGATAGCTCACTGCAGCCTCAAACTCCTAGATCCAAGGGATCCTCCCATCTCAGCCTCCTGAGTATCTGGGACTACAGGCACCCACCATCACCCCTGACTAATTAAAAAAACGTTTTTTAAGAGATGGGGTTTTGCAATGCTGCCCAGGCTGAATACTTTTTATTATACCAATATTTTTTTCTTTTTATTTAGGTTTAGGTATCTACAAAACATTACAGCAATGTTATATACTACATGTATCCCTCTGAAATGCAGATTCTGATACTCACTGATACACTGTGTATGTTATTGTATGTATTCATGTATGACATTATCATATCTATATACACGATGCATTTATTTGTTGTTTTCGCGCACACACACACCTGTTCCCCTCCTCCCATCTGTTGACAAAAGGGCAATAATTTTGCTTTGTTCACTGCTGTATCCTCAAAGCTCCATGAAGAGCCCAGCACACCGTAGGCGCTCAATAAATTAATTATCTGCAGGAAGAACAAACCTACATCGAGTGAAAGGATACATACATCAAGGAGTCAGCGTCCCGGACGCCTGGTTGCCAGGGCTGCTTTAACTCCCTTCTGCCCCCGTGGAGGGAGGGGAACTGAGTCCCAAAGCACCTGCGCAGCCGCACACCCGCCCAGCCCCAGACCTTGGGTTTGAGTCCTAGCGCTGCGAGCACTTTTTTGTGAGGCCGTCCTGGCGGAGGGTTACAGGCGGAAAGGGGCGGGGCTTGGAGGCAGGGCCGGCGGGGAGGGGGCGGGGCCAGCCGGTGTCCCCTTGGTGGCAGCTGCAACGGCGCTGGCTTCGGCTTGGACTACGGCTTCGGCTCAGTTGCTCACGCGTCCCGCGCTGCTCCTATAGCTGCCCCCGGCTCCTGTTCTGGTCCTCGCCGCAGCCATGTCTAAGGAGACGCGGGCCGGGCAGGAGGAGATCATGGAGTGCCAGGTGATGTGGGAGCCTGACAGCAAGAAGCGCACGCAGATGGACCGCTTCCGGGCGGCTGTGGGAGCCGCCTGCGGCCGGGCGCTGGGTGAGTGCGGGGCGCGCGGGCAGGTCACCTCTTAGGGCCGTGGTGACCTTCCTTGATACGGGGTCCGGGTGGGTGCAAGGGACCACCTGGTGGAGGGTCTTGCCTCCCGGGCGTGGGGGCGCTCCCATTCCTGGGCATAGCTGTCAGGACCCCTCCTCGTGGTCGGGAGCTTCTTGCGATGTCCAGTTTCTGCTTCTGGGGTCGGAGACACTGACATGGGGACCGTTATCCAGGGGGTGGGGGGATCTTATCACTGGGGTTTTGCCTTCCTGTCCATGGGGGTCGTCACCCTCTGCAGCATCTCCTCTGTATATGGGTGTCGCCCTCTCCCTGGAGGGTTACCCCTCTGGGGGTGGCAGCCCTGCTGTTGAACGTGAGGTCCCTTGCTGGGCTTTCCTTCCTATGAGGGGCTTCCTGCTGTTTTGGCCTCCAGCCAGTAGGGGCTTGGTCCTGGGTATAGGGTCTTTCTGACTTGTGGCTCTTACTGTGTTTGTGGTGATCCCTTGCTGGCTCACAGTATCTTGAGCTACCCCTCTTGTCCCTCACATGCTGCTTCTCCTAGAGGCCAGGGCCTGGAAGGATGGCCAGGTGAGGACCCTCCCCATTGAGTTTACACTGGGAGTAGCTGCCCCATCTGGGTCCCCTAGCTGAACCTAGCCAAGGAACCTCCTTCCAGGCACAACTTTGGCCCTCAGAAACCACTTGTCTGGGTGAGGAGCATTCCAGGTGCTCTGTCTTGAGCTCCAGCTGGCCTGTCCAGCTTCCTGCTCCACTTGCCCCTCACCCCTACCCTGGGCGTTGCTTAGAGATTTTTCAGCTCATCATGGCTTTCTTCTCCCCTCAGCCGGTTTGGTGCAGGGACTCCCTAGTTTCTGTTGGTGGCATCACTGTTCTTGGTCATCCTCACAGAAAGTGAGACAGAGTCACAGCTTTCCTATATCCCCTCTTTCCAGTCCTGTGCCCGGGTCTGGGGGCCTCATTCCCTCTTTTCTGAACAGTGGTTGGTTTCTCTGCTTCCTGCTTTCCTTCCCCTGTCAGTACACCCTGCTTGCTTTGCCAGAATAATCTTGGAGCACCGGTCTGACTTTGTCACTCCTTGGTTCAGATGTTCTCAATGGTTCCTTGTTGACCACGGATTTGCAAATTTCCACCTGGCAGCTTCCAGGCCCTCCACAGAGGGAAGGGCAGGGACTCTGCAAGTCAACTCTGTGTGTGAGGATTTGGAATAGAGTTTGCCAACAAATAGAAGGCTCAGTCCACATTCTCCAATAGCTCAGTGAGGCTGGGGGAGAAGGCTCATCCTGGGAGAAATGGGCCACAAGTTAGTCTGTGCTGAGCATCCAGCGCATGGACAGATTGGGGTCAGCATTCTGAGCACTTCACTCTGTACTGGGTTTAGCAGAGAGTGCTGCTTAAGAGGGCAGATGAAATCTTTAGCTGAGATTTGAAAGTATAGGCTGGCCAAAGTTTGCATGGGTGGAGAGGAAGAAGGGGTAAAAATTTAGAAGCCTGTGGGGCCCAGACAGGTGTCAGAGATATTAATAATCTTTGGTTAATATTTGGTGAGTACTTTATAGATACTGGCCCCCATTCTAGCACTTGATGTGTATCAGCTAATGTAACCCTCCCAGTGATCCCACCATGTGGGCAGGATTTCTGTCCCCATTACACAGCTAAGAAAACTGAAGCACAAAGACTTTGCAGCTGTAGGTAGTGGAGCTGTGGTCTGCCTCCAGAGTTTGTGTTCCTAACCACCATCTTTGTTGCCTCTGCCCCCCAACAAAGGGCCAGATGGGGCAGCTACCCCCAGGTCTAGCCGATTGCGTGGCATGGACAGTGCATTAATTATCTGCTGCTTACCACAGACCAGCCCCAAACTTAGCCACTTAGAACAACAACAAACATTTGTTACCTCTCAGTTTCTGTGGATGGCTCTGGCTTAGGGGCTTTCAGAAGTTCCAGTCATTCAAAGGCTTGACCAGGGCTGGAGGAGCCCTGCCCAGGAGATGCACTCATATGGCAGTAAGTCAGTGCTGGCTGTGGGCAGAAGGCCTGTGTTGTCTGCCAGCTGGGACTGTTCAGGTGTCCTCACAATGTGTCTATTGGTTCTTCCGGAGCACGTGATCCAAGACAGCCAGACAGATGTGATGTCTCTTATGACTTGGCCTCAGAAGTCACAGTTGGTCATTTGCACATGTCCTATTGGCTTTGAAGATCAGGCCTGTTCAGGTTGGGGAGGAGACAATTTGGGGACACAAATGCCCGGAGGTGAGAATCACTGGCTGGCTACCACAGTCAGATACCTGCTTTTCTTAGGAGCAGCCAGAACTCCAGAATTTTATTTAAACATGAATTCTTTTTTTTTAAAATACTTTATTTTTATTTATTTATTTATTTTTGCAGTTTTTGGCTGGGGCTGGGTTTGAACCCGCCACCTCCAGCATATGGGACTGGTACCCTACCCTTTTGAGCCACAGGCACCGCCTAAACATGAATTCTTAAGTGCTAGTGACTATTTCAGGCTCTAGAATATTCTAGCAACTGGAACATCATGCAGCCTGACCCAAAAGTGCTTGTGGTCACCTAGGCTTCCAGATTGTGACTTGTGTGGCACCCTCCTCATCTGAAGAATCACATCTGGTGCTACGCCTGAGTTGCTGATGGTGGAAAAGTCCTTCTATAAAGTTGACCCACTTTGCCGTTGTCTCCGAGGGTCCTTGTCATATCAAGATGCCTTTGTGGCTGACTGCTTGTTCCCCAGATTTGGTGGCTGGTCACATCTTCTTCCTTCAGTGATGCTGAAGGTAGATGTGCTTTCGTGATGGGCTTTGAGGTTTTCTCTAGAGGCCTGGATTTCTTTTATCAGTTTAGGGGAGTTTGCACTGCTGGAACTCTGCCATTTGTGAGGACCAAAGTGATTATATAAAAGACATTGAGAGAGAGGAACTATGGGGGATAATTATCAAGAGCTGTTTCCTGCAGGTACATCCAAGGTTTCCTTGGCCGAAGAATGGGCTGAGCCTGGTGCTTCCCTCCCTCAGCTGAGAGCATGGCGCACTCCTATGTAGCAGTGCTTCTTTTACTCCTGTCTCCATGTCTTGGAATATCTCATACTATTGGGTCCTCATATGTGATACTCCTGCAGAAGGGGCAGGCATGACGCTGATGGCCGACACCCTGGGACACTTTCTTTCTACTGAGTATGGTTTCTAGCACTTTAAGTTCTGACTCATTCAGTGCTCATAGAGCCCCTATGATAAGTACCATTATCTTCCTTTTATGAATAAAACTGAAGCCCAGAAAAGATACATAACTTGGCTTGGCGCCTAAGCTCAACCGGCTAAGGCGCCAGCCACGTACACCTGAGGTGGCGGGTTCGAATCCCCAGCCCGGGCCCGCCAAACAACAATGACGGCTGCAACCAAAAAATAGCCGGGCGTTGTGGCGGGCGCCTGTGGTCCCAGCTACTTGGGAGGCGGAGGCAAGAGTCTCGCTTGAGCCCAGGAGTTGGAGGTTGCTGTGAG